>CAUYQG010114691.1:0-108640 GCA_963574415.1 Tarsius wallacei | reverse complement strand
GTAAATCAAAAATTAGTTGGGTGTGGTAGCATGTGCCTATAGTTCCGGCTACTTGGAAGGCTGAGGCGGAAGGATCATCGGAGCCAGGCAGGGCGACGCTGGGATGGCTGTGAGTGAGTGTGCCACTGTACTCCAGACTGGGCAAAGAAGTAAAACCCCAACTCAAAAAAAAAAAAAAGAATATGCCACTCAGCCAATTTTCATAAAAGTTTTTAATTTAGTTGAAAGTTTTACTTTTTGATTTCTAAGTAATTTCTCAAAATTGCTTATGCTATAACCTTATTTGTTAGGATGAACTAATGTCATTCTAGTAAGCTTATCAACCAGAATGATAAAATCTGATGATATGTATACTTTTTTTAAGTTCTTCAGGATTTATTTATTTATTTATGTAAACTTTTAATTTTTTTATTTTAAGGATATGGGGTGCAATTCAGGGTTAGGTATACAAATGTTCATTATGCAGGTACCCTTGTTGATAAGGTATGCCCCCCTTTCTCCAGACAGATTCCCACTACTGCTAATCCTGTCTCCCCACACTTCCCACCCCCCTGCTGTTTCCTGCTACTGCCAATTCTTTTTTATAGTATTATGATAGTTGCTCAAGGTCAGCTTATGAGTGAGAACATGTGATACTCAGTTCTTTGTTTCTGTGAAAGATCACTCAGTGTCATAGGCTCTAAGTCGATCCAGGTTGCTGTGAAGTTCATGATTTTGTTCTTCTTTATGGCTGCGTAATATTCCATCATGTATATGTTATGTACACATTGTAATTCAAGAAGTATTTTTGTTCTAATAAGCACTATCACAATGTCTGGAATATAAATGCTCACTAAGTGTTTTCTTCTCCTTTTACTCAGTGATATTTATCATGATAAATTATTCTGATTCTGCTAAATTCTCACATAAGGACTATCCTACGTGTCACATATCACTTTATTCTGAAGATTATTTGGTATTAAAATAACAGTTAGATATATTAAAATTTATTTTAATTCACAAATTTCCACCAACCATACTCACAATATTTGGTGCCAGTCCTTTCACATAGTCATCCATGTCTTCTTTGAAAACATTTGTATAATGCTGGAAAAAATAATAGCAGCAGCATTGTTAAACAAAGGGACAAATAAGCATGTAAGTGGACATTAACCTTCTTCTCTGTTTATATCTATTTCCATGTCTTTTTCAAAACCTGTATTTACATCTCAAAAGAGTTTCACCGGCAGTTTTTGAACCAGATATCAGTTAAGGTGCTCTTGCTGATTCACCTAAGACTTTCTTCTCTCCTCTACTTTCAATCAAATGATCATTCCTTAGGAAAAACCACTGGAGAAAAATTCAGAATGCAGACTCCCATTCTGACAATTTGTGCTTTCTCCATAACCATTACCTAGATCTAGGTCTCCATTGCCTGACACTTAAGTTACTGAACAAAACCAATTACTAATAAACCTTTCCTCCTGCAATCTTCTTTCCATCTGATTGCTCCACTGACAATAAATGATCTCCTATTACTTTCAAGTTAGAATTTTCTGGTTGACATTCAAGACCCATTACTAACTCATCTTTGAATACCACTGATAGAATTTCTTCTCACAAGTCAGCAGATAGCCTTTTATACAAACTCACAAACACATAAATTTTATTTTTAGACTTGCCTCAGCCACACTTCCTTGAAAATATTTTCTGACCTTTCCCCACTGCCCCCGAAGTAGATTAGTACTCCCTTCCCTGAATAGCTTCAACAAATTCATCAGAAAATGTAGCACACTGTACTGTCATTTTCTGCTTATTTTTTCTGTTTCCCCCATAAGGATGTAAGTTTCTTTAGGGCAAAAATAGGTCCTATTTGTCTTTATAGCGCCAATATGTAGCACTTTATTAGCATATAGGAAGTGTTCATAAAATGGTTCTTCAATGATTGGCATTTCCTGAATTAAGTATTTGTGCTGCTGATACCATAAACTTACTGATATATATGTTCTAGGTAAAATTCTGCCTTTCCCTATTCTATCTTTCTTCTCACATCCAAAACTTAGATCAAATTTAACTTCCTTGGAAATGGTCAGATGTTCTTCAAAGAAAGAGAGAGATGTTACTTGGGAATCCTAATCTGCGACTTAAAACAATTTGTTTACAAAGCAATCCTGCCTCTGTTTTGTCAAAGAGACAAGGCAGTGTATGCGGAATCCTGACATAAGGGTTCGCTATTCAACTCAGCCCTAGAAATATGCCCAAGACTCTAAGATATCCTCTTTGGGATGGTATACATCCTCCATATTTACAGCCCAAGCTCCTCGCCCTTGGCAATGTGATGAAATCTATTCCCTCCTCTTGTATAATATGATGAAATCTATTTCCTGCTCTTGCCATTGTCTCTTGGACACTGTCTTCTCTGGCCCAATGTCTGAGGTCCCTTAAGAAAACTCATTCCACTGGTAGCTATTCTATGCTTCCTCATTTCAGGTATCATATGGGAATTTACTCTGCCTTAAAAGCATACAACTCACTGTTGCCATAACACAATCTTTTACTACATATGAAAAATTTCCCAAGAAGCCTTCTCAATCTATATATGTTTGGTTTGGTTTCAGGTACGTTCCTCCAAAGACAATCCTGTTCACTATGGAAGACATTGAAACCTCCAGTGATTGGAGCTTGGGGCCTTCTCCAAGAAGCAGTCATTTACCTTTGTTTTTGCTCTATCTACAAAAAAATGTTCATTGACTCACTCCTGAAGTCAACTTTGATACAACTATGGTCATCAGCTGCTAGACCCTATGACACATCTGTAAAATGTTAAAATAAACGTGTATTTAAAAGATGTTCATTTCTACATTTCTTTCTACTAGTATGATTTCTTATCAGCTCGATGCTTAACAACTAATTAAAGAGGCAGGGATGAGGAAGTAAAAATAATTGAAATTTTCAGTCACCATGAAATTTTGTAGACTCATATCAGCACATAGTTCTTCTCTCCCTTTGGGTTGATAGGAGGTAGTTTTAAAATTTTTCTACTGAGCATTGTAAAATGTGTATTGACCCACAAACCTATAAATGGTTGAAAGTACTATTTGAGAGAAATCATTAACTCAAGTGTAGGAATATAGAACAACTACAAGATTATATTTGACAAAGCAAGATCTGCAAAAATGTATTTCTATTGACAGTAAGTAAAAATAATGTGGATGCTTACAAGGAAATTTGAAATTTATTAGATAAAGCTTTCCAGAGAAGCAAATTTTCACTATTCACTTTATCTTTATTTTCAAACACATTCATCTTTATTCACAGATTAGATGCTCTGCACTTAAAAATTCAGCTTTATAACATTCTAGTTTTTCAGTACTATTTTTGATCAGTCAGGTTGGAATATTTAAAACAAATGTAGACCTAACATTCCAGAACCCATGTGCTCAAAAGGCTTAGTAATTTCCTGTAGTCACTCCCAGGTTTTGGTCTTTGTTAAAAAGCTGTGTTTTCTCACACAAAAACCATTTCTGCACAAGGCATGTTTCTATTAAATGAATACTGAATTGTCTATTCTTTTTGATTAGTGAGAATGGTGTCTTGGTTTCCTTCTTTTTGTCACAAAATGAGAAAACTAGAGAATGTCAATATTTAGTCTTCAGTTATATGTGGGCATATGAGTTGTGTAAGAAGATATGCCAAATTATAGATGCAGAGACACCTGGAAATGTTGTATTACTTAAAGAGTGTTTGGGACATGATCCTTTCTATGTTTGGCAAGAGTGGGGCTACCCATTATGCTTGCAAGTGCATTATTGTTTGGATCTATGATGAGAGATGTGAGCCCTTGTTGTCTTTAGAAATTCAAGTGAGAAAAGTTTGGATTAGAGCAAATAAGTGAAAAATCATACATGCTTTATTGAAGAACAGTAATTGAATACTAGGTTCTCTGTAATTGTGGTTAAAAACAGAACAATATGGATAATGCTATCTCTAAAATTTCGAGGATATTCAAATCATTGGGTTGATTACAACACATTAAAAATCAGTAGATAAGGAATTTCCTTCATCTGCATTGCTTTGTTTACAGATCAGACTTGATTATGCTGATTAGAAAAAGAAAAAACCTATAGCAAAACTTAAAAGTATATGTAATTTTACATCTTTCAGATTCAACAAAATCATATTACATTTCCTTGTTTTTATAAATCTACAGTACAGTTTTTTAAAAAGACCTGGAATTTTTAAAACATTTAAAAAGCAAAGTTCCAAGTGGTTTACACTGGGAGCCAAATGAAAACCACATGCAATACATATACGATATACATACAATAAGTGCTACAAGAATTCATAGGTGAAAGCAATTCCTGAGGAATGGAAAAATCCAAAATGACTCACAGAGGAGGTGGAGCTTAGACTAGTAGAGAGGGAAACAACCTTTCAGACATGCACAGGTTATTCAGTAGTTGTTCAGGTGTTTGGGACTAAGCAAAGTAATGAAAGTAATAAGCAAAGTAATTGGTTTGGAGCCCAAAATTAATTATGGAATTAAGAGAATATGGGTTTGAAGAGGCGTGTATGAACCAACTCACAGAATTATTGCAGTTATGGAGTTTGGATAGCAGGAAGACGTGTATTCCACATATACCTGTGCCTGCTACTTGGGAGATGTTGCAGTGGGTGCTTAACAGACATCTATAAAAAAGGTATTTGAATTTGAAGGGAGAGTAAGAAAGCTAAATGTGGCTGAGAAATACAGAATAGGTGACAGTGTAAATAGACCAGTTTATGAAGGGGAGGAAAGTATACTGAATAGTTGATAATGTGGGAAGAGAGACAGAAAGTTCAGCAGATAAGAAAATTGGCTCTGGGAAAAAATTATGCTTTAGGATTTTAATACCGACAAATGCAGTTCTGATGCTAACCCAAGTTAGATGAAACTACACAAGTTAAGTCACCGACCCCAAAAGACTAGCTTCACTTGAGACTCTAGTCACAGGTTTGAGGTTCCAAGTTACTCACACTTAGGATCAACTGGCTACAAATTTTGAGGTTCTCACCTGTCTCCCCAGTTTAAAAATTCACTAAAACAACTTACAGAATTCAGGAAAGCACTATATTTACATTACAGTTTTATTATGAAAGATAAAAATCAGGATCAGTCAAATGAAGATAAGTATAGGGCAAGATCTGAGAGGCTCCCAGACGTGAATCAGGACATGTCACCCTCTTGGCACACTGTGTGTATCACCAACCATAAAATGGAACTGAACCTCATTGTACAGAGTTTTTATTGGGGTTTCATTACATAGGTGTGATTGATTGAATCATTGCCATGGAGTTGAACTCAATCTTCAGCCCCTTTCTTCTCTTTAGCCAGAGGTTAGGCTGATATTCTGTGACTCAAAGCTCCAACCCTGCAATCACATGAGAAATCTTTCTGGCATGGTCAACCCTCATCTTTGCCTATCTAATCAGCATAAACTATCAAGAAGCTCTCCACAGCCATCTCACTAGCATAAATGCAGATGTGGTCCACTGGGACCACTATAACAAACAATTTATCACTTGGAAAATCTAAAGGTTTGGAGGCTTTCTTCCAAGGGCCAGAGACTAAAGTCAGCCAGACTCTTTACCACACAACAGAATGAATTTTAGTTAAGACTAAGCTATTTCAGGTGGAAACTCTGGCAGACAGCCAAAACTCCAAAAACAAGCTGAGTAGAGAGAAAAATGAGGACTAGAGATTTGACTTGCCCACAAAGTGAAAGGTCATGTGGTTTACAGTTTTATGTCCATAGCTACTCAGCAAGGGCTGCAGTTGAGGGTAGAGTTCTTGACAAGAGGGTAGGCATAGAAAAAGCCACTCAAACATATTATTGTATTTTTTCTAAAGAAATCAACTGCTAACCAGATACAAACTTTAGCTTGAGTAGAAACAACTATTTATGCTTCTTTCTTATCCAAATGTCTAAAATATATATCCTATATAAGGAAAGAAAACAATCCCTAAAGAAAGTGTGATTCAAAAAAAAATGTAAATTCAAAGTTGACATACTGGTGACTTAAATATTTCATTCTTGTTAGACAAATACGACAGTAATGAGGTCAATATTATCAATGCTCCCTGTATTTTCTGCATTGCATATCAGTGTAAAATTCACTGTAATTATTCTATTTTGACATGTTTTCATTTTAATTCACTGTCACAGATTATGGCAGCTGTCAGCTAAGAAACAGAAGACCAGTCAATCCTTCTACACCTGCAGCAATACCTACATGTACCTACTTTTGAAGATGGTTTATCCAAATTAAAATTACTTTTTTCCCTAGTTCTGCCACAATGGCACAATTGAAAACTATGTAATTTTTTTCTACTTAGACCATTTATTCGAACTTATTCTAATTTGAATAAGTAGAGGTGGATCCTAAAGAGAATATTATTTCCTTTGAAGTATGATACCTACAAGCAGGGAAGGAACATATGACAAAATATAATAAACAATTTGAATTTTACTTCTCTATACTTCTATTAGATTTCAGACATACGGAAAAAAACATAAATGAACATTTATGCTATTTCAAATTAATTAATGCAATATAATTGCATCACTTTGTTTACATAGTCAAAATTCATATGCATGCAAAATATTCATACCTTTGTGGTTAGGAGGTATGAGAAAGTGACTTAAGAAATAAACAATTTCTAAACATATGAGAGTGCTTAGTTTTCATCACAATGATGAGAACTTCCATAGGCATTATCTGCTGAATCAATTTGAATCTTGCGAGAAGCAGATTCGAAGACAGAATTAAATGTGTAAGTGATTTACTGGGAGAAATGCCTGCAGAATAAAAAGGAGGAACAGGAGCAGGAAAACCTTCAGTTTCTGGTGCAAGTGTGACATCTGTGAACACAGAAAAAAATGCTTGGGGAGTACAAGCAGTACAGTCCCAATGTAAAGCTAGAACTTCAACCGAGTCCCATGTCCAGTAAGAGTTGCCTGGTGTTAGTAGCTCTGTTGTGCTCAGTCATAAACTAGGGACAACCCAGGAAGAACATGGACTTTACATGAGCACTGTGGTGGATCCTAAAAATGTAGCATCTTGCCAACTATTTGCAGCGGGTTCTCCTAAAGGGCTATCTGAGTGGTGTACTTCTGTGGCCACCACAGATCACTGTATATGTATCATGGAGTCTCTTCTCCACACATTTTCAAGAAGAAGTCCCTCATTCCTGCAAGTCCCTCTTAGTGAAAGAAATTTTTTGAAAGACAGAGGTTAGGAGCGCCCATTACAATCTTGTCTCAGGGGTTAATCTCAGAGATCCTGCTAATTTTCCTGGTGATGTGACCTAAATACTCATTTCAGATAGTACTGAGCCCAAGATAATCACACAATTATCAAACTAGGATTGCTGCACGTGTCCATCTGTCATTAAAATTGAGCAAGGGAATACTACCAGGCATCACAGTGATCATTTGAATTCCACACATATTCCTCTCTGTTCCCTCCTGAAATAAGCAGCCTTATTTCATTCTGGAGATCAGGTTAGAGTACTCCTGCCAGGAAGGTGACTGCTCTCCTCATCTGCTGATTTCTAGACACAAAATACAAAATGTCCAGGGGCAGCTATGGCTTATAGTTTAATGAGATCTCTGCTGTTTCCTCTAGCAAGAGTTTTCCCATTTTACCATCTAGAACCTGTAATAGAAAGCACAAAGTCCCCAAGGACTTTTATTAGAAGCAATAGTAGATAATGGTGTGAATTTTTCTCTATCCCTTGGCTCTTGGGCCCATGTAGTCTTCTTATTTAGACCTCCATTTTATAGTTCAAATTGTGCCCTAAAGTCTAGCAACCCCTCCTTGCACCGTATTGCCATCAAGGTGATACTTCAGCTGTGCCATTATAAGACTACTCCAGCATTCGGTGATATCAGCTGCCTTTGGATGGCGTGATGTGTGATTCAATCAGTGACTCACATTTGTACCATGTTCACCATGAAGTAGTTCCTCTTATTGGTTGCTATGTTTGGTTCCATGTCTGGGGATCATACGATCATACTCTTAGCTTCCAGATAGTGGTGCTGACTAAATATTTGTTGGAAGAAAGATCAAAGCTGTAAGTATTACCCAAACTCATAATAAGTATCTATCCCTGAGGATGAACTCCTGAGTCCTTCCAGAATAGAACAATACCCATATAACTAGATTGTCAACAAGTGTCCACTTGGAGTTTGTTGCTGGAAGGGTGAACATTCAGAGGCAGTAGTTGGGTCTGCCTTGGTTAAGCGGCAACATATACCATAGGGCCAACGTGCAGCCCACCTCTGCCACTGTGGAAACACTGTTCATATGCCCATTGTGCAGTAATTGATGACAAAGTCTGGTTGAGGTCATTAGCCAAATCGTTTTGTCTACATGGTTATTCAGCATTTGTGTCCTCTCCCATGTCTTTACTCATATTTCCACCACAGATCACCTTGTCTTTAGTACTCTAGTGTTTTTCTTTTCCTTCTAGGCCATTGACCTCTGTCCAATAATTTTTAAATGTTTTCATCTCAGGACACTCTTCCTTTCTCACAAAGTAGATAGCCAGTTGCCATACTTGCAGCTCTATCCATTAAGAAGGATTTCTGCCACCACCATATTTCAAAGCCACTCCTGAACATGGCTGTAATGCAACCACCATTAATGTTCAGCTCATACCCAGCTATAAAACTAACCTATCCATAGCTAGATTCTAGCTATTTTTCCTTCTTCAGCTGAACATAGGGGACACCCTCGCCCATCAGGTCTTATGCACAAGCTGAGGGAGGGCCACAAGTGCAATGTGGTGGGTAACATGGTAGCTTGGGATACCTGCTTATGTATCATACTCATGCCCTCTGGTTCTGCCCAGTCTCAATTCAGGCTGAACAACTTCCATCTTTGAATAAATAGAATCCTAATAGGCTCATTCAACTTTATGACCTGTGAGTCCAGCAAAAACTAGTTTGTAATGAATAATTCTGAATGCATGGTCACTTGTTACTCCATGGACAACAATCTGTCTGCTTCTCAGAAGACATATAAGTCTTTGTGGCAGATGGCATAGCTTTGCTTCAGAACTCCAGGGACCTGTGTTATAATTTTCCCACCAGGACTTATAAGCTCCATACTGCATCATTACCCACCGCTGACATTTCCAACACCGTAGTATATGCCACAAGCACTGGGGGATCCTTTACTCTATGCATTGTTATAGCATCCTACCACCTGGAATCCACATCACTTTAGTCTGTGGGCTTTATCTAAGAAAATTTGTTAAGATCCAAGAACTTAACTTTTTAAGATCATACCTTTTTATAGGGGTGACTGCCTTCAGACTCATGTTCCTTCAGTTTTCCTTCCTCTGTGTGTAAATGTGAAGAAGTTCCCTCAGTGACTACCCATCTATTTTGCCCTAGAGATGGCAAAACTATCTCATAACTCCTTGCAAGTCAAGTCTCAATGGTTGCCCTTCCAATTTTACCAATCATTATAGTATCTGTGACCCTTTGGCTTCAGGCAATAAAACATCTCCAAATGGACTCTCTTTTTTTATGAGCATTATTCCCTTTACTATTAATGAAGCCAGTTCTGTGGACGCTTCTTCTATGATCAGCCCTGGCCTGCAGAGGAAAGCCACCACTAACATTCTTGGTGATGCTGACACCCCTTGCTCATTCTTGATCACCTTAATGAATGTTGTGTCCTCTGGCTCGTCTATGCAATGCAATCCTCTGGTTTGTCTTCTGGTCTTGCATAATATGCCTATTTAAGCATGCCCATTTATCTGGCATTTTTATACTCCCTCTTCTACCGTCTTTCAGGGAAACTCAGGCATGTCCACTTTGTTTAGCACAAAACATCACTTTCTCCGAGATTCTGATTGCCACTCTAACACTGATTTTGCCTTGTTCCCTAGGGTCCTTGCTGTAGTGTTAAATCCTACATTCCAATAAAAGACACCCAAGTCAATGAATTATCGCATATTCTTAAATTCTGGCTCATTTATCAAGCAACCCGAAATCCAGTTTTAGAGGCATTCCCCTGAATTCACCTGGTACATGTTAACTAACTTTTGAATTTCCTTTGGTTTTACTCTTTCCCCCATTATGGGGTTCGGCTTATCTGTAGCCTGGTTATGCTGAGATTTAACCCTAACTACCAGAAGAGGAGGTAAGGAAACTTCTTGCCTTGCAAAGGAGAGACCTTTATAGCATCTTTACAGATGGGGGAGCCCCTTCTAAAAAGGGTGGGTACTTTTGCAAGGAGTTGGTGTTTAAAGGAGTCTACCAAGCTGTATTTTTGTATTGCTATGGAAAAAATGTCCACAATCTTAGTGACTTAACACAGATTTATGATTTCAAAGTTCCTGAAGTTCAAAAATCTAAATCTGACTTAGCTGAATCCTCTGTCCAAGTTCTCACAAGATTGCAGTCAAAGTGTCATTGGGCTGTGTTCTTATTTGGAGGCTTAACTGGGGAAAAGTCTACTTCCCAGCTCATTCAGGTTGTGAAGAATTCTTCTGGTTATATAACTGAGGTTCTAAGTTTCTTACTAGCTGTAAGCTGAAGTCTCCCTCAGGTCCTAAACGGTACCCACATTCATTGTCATGTGATTTCCCTCTACAGTTAGTTCAGTGATGGCTGTTTGCTTCTTCAAGGCCAGCAAAAGAATCTCTCTCTCTCTGATTTGCTAAGACGGAGTCTTATATAATGGAACATATTTGCAAGAGTGCCATTCACCACCTTTGCCATGTTCTACTATGATTAGAAGCAAGTCAGAGGTCCTGCCCACACTTAAAGGAGAAGGGATTACTCAAGATCATTGAGGGCTAACTTACAGTACATTCACTCCAAGTATAAAAATCTTTCTGACTAGTCAACCAGCTCCTATCCAGTGTTCAAGGGAACTAGAGTTTCCTGAACAGAATTTGAACCTTATTGGAACAGACCTTCCTTGGCTGAACATTTAAATGTCCTTGGACCTCTTAATTGGGAGCGGCTAACTATGAGATCTCTAGCTTGCTACTCTGCTGTGCCAGCTCTTTCAACGAATGAGATAAGAGTCTCTTTCTAAACTATCAGAGAGGCCCTCTGGTTTCAAGGCTGCTATTAACTATTTGTTTCCCACAGATGGCTTCCATGTCTAATTTTAGTAGTGAACATATGACTCCATCATCCTCAAATGGATTATGCTCCCCACATGTTTCAAATGCCTGCGTCATTGTACTTGCAAGGGGACTCCCTGCCACTGGGATGGTTCCCTAGGTGATCACTGGAGAATTTTTCAGCAATTAGGCCACCATCTTATGCCAGGGATTATTTGTGCCCCACATTCTTCTCAGGTAGGTGTCCCTGCACCAGCTGGGTAGTGAGCAATGCATTCCCCAGCTCCATCTTACTGAAACCACTTCTCTACCAACTGGGTCAGTTTGAGTCCCATGGGAAGCAGATGCCAAGAGAGGTGCATGTGCGCAAGAGAATCATTGGAGATAAATATTAGGGATGAAAGTGACATACAGGAGTAGGGCAGAGATACTTCAGACAGCAAGGCAGGTCTGACAATTATGAATAGAGTGAGGCAAGGAAGGAGGATTGGATAGCAGAAGCTTCAAAGAGCAATTTCAGCTTTCAGGGTGGAAAGCCCAAAGCAAAGATTGCCTATCAGCAAACTCCTGTGTCAGCAGGCATAGACCATCTCTGATATTTCTTCTGAGTTCAGCTATTGACTGGGAGTAGCCTGTAGAAATCATGATCTCTGGGTAAATGCTGAGTCTGAAGGTGCAGGGGGTTGAGACTGGTCTCAACTGCCCTCCTGGCAGTAGTTTCCCTTGAAGGAAGATCTAGGTGTCGTAACTCCATGGCTACCACATTTAATTTAGTCTCTAAAAGGCAAATGTTATTGTTTCTATTTTGCAATAGTAAAATTTATCTTAATGACAATAAGCAACATTATAGAACTACACATCTTGTAGGTAGCAGAGATGGAACTTTAATTCAAGTTAGTCTGGTTCCAGAGGCCATACTGTCTTTCTGAAGACATGCTGTAATTACTAACTTTATATCCTCTGACTCAGCAAGGGAACTTTGGAAAGAATAGTTACTGTTTTAAATATATAAGATATAAATATGTAAAATCTCAATTAAAATAATCAGTAGTAATACTAATGAAATAGGTCACTTGAGGCTATTTGCGAAAAGGGTCCCTGGTAGGTTAAATGAGACACATTTTTAAAGGGCTATCAAAATAGGTGAAAAAGAATGAGACAAGGGAATCAAAGAGGAAGCAAGCTTCTCAAGAAATAAATTTTTATTGTTCATCATCATTTGATTCACATAACAATATTGCACTGTATTGCATATTTTTAAAATATAATTTTTAATTGAACATAATTTAGTCAAATTAAAAACTACACATGGTGTTTTGGGGGAAAAGCCAACAGCAATAGAATGATCCTCATGTGACCAGCATTTTTCTAAATGATTCATAACTGTTTTATTTTTATCCTGATAACTATGCTTACGCAAGTAATCTAAGCAGGAAGCTAGAGACTGGAGACTTAATGCAAAATGACAGACTTTAATTAAAATTTAGACTTTTTTTGATATTCTACATCACAAAGCTTAGCTCACTTACTCTTTAACATTATAAAACAAAAATGGCCAAGTTTCTCAAAGACAGGAAAAATGTTTCACTCAAGGTGCTGCTGAGAAGTTTGCATAAAACAAAACAGAAACCTCTGACTTCATTGAGCTTACATTCTAGTAGGGAAAATCAACAATAACCAAAACAAACAACAAAAAAAAAAACCCATAAATAAACATGAAAGTTGAAGCACTTGAGAAAGAGATATACAAATGAAAACAACTAAGATCAATTGTATAGATATCAGCAGATGCCCATTAAAAGAGCTCCAACTTACAGATGCTGGTGAGGATGTGGAGAAAAAGGAACACTTCTACACTGCTGGTGGGAATGCAAACTAGTGCAACCTCTTTGGAAGACAGTGTGGTGATTTCTGAAAGAACTAGAAATTGATCTTCCATAGGCCCCAGCAATTCCCCTATTGGGAATATACCCAGAGGAACTCAAGTCATTCTACCAAAAAGATACCTGCACACGCATGTTTGTTGCAGTTGTATTCACAATAGTAAAATGGAACCAACCAGGCTGCCCATCCAAACTGGACTGACTAAAAAAAATGTAGTACATATACACAATGGAATATTATGCAGCTGTAAAGAAGGACAAACATATGGACTTGGCAGCAACTTGGATGGATTTAGAGTCGATCATACTCAGTGATTTATCACAGAAACAAAGAACTTAGTTCCATATGTTCTCACTCATAAGGTGACCTTGAACAATTATAATGCTATAAAAAAGCAATTGGCAGTAGCAGAAAACTATCAGGGGAAGGGGGAGTGGGACTGGCAGTTGGGGGAAACTGCTAGGGGAGGGAGGGGCATACCTCATCAACAAGGATACCTGCATGATCAATGTTTGTATACCTAACCCTGAATTGTACCCCACATCTTTATAATAAATAAATAAATAATTTTTTAAAAATTACCAAGAAAAAGAGAATGAACAAAAAGAAAAGAGAGAAAAAGACCAAATAAACACAATCAGAAATGCAAAAGATCAAATCACAACTGACCCAGAAGAAATACAAAAGATTATCAGAGATGACTATGCATACCTGAAAGGAAACAAACTTGATAACCTCAATGAAGTGGAGGATTTTCTGACATTACACAACCTTCCACTCTTGAAACAAGAAGACACTGAGACACTAAATAGACCAATAACAATTCAGGAAATTGGCTCCATCATAAGAAAACTAACTACAAAAAAAAACCCTGGACCAGATGACTTTCCAGTGGAATTCTACAAAAAGTACAAGGAGGAGCTGTTAGCAATCCTATTGAAAGTATTCCAGACAATCAAGAAAGACAGAAGTCACCCCAAATCATTTTACAAAGCTAACAAACATCACACTGATAATCCAAACCGGGTAAAGATCCAACAAAAAAAGATAACTACAGGCCAATATCCCTGATGAATATAGATGGAAAAATTCTCAACAAGATTCTAGCAAACCAGATCCAGCAAAACACCTCAAAAATCATCCACCATTACCAAGTAGGTTTCATCCCCAGAATGCAGGACTGATTCAACATCTGCAAGACCATAAATGTAATTAAATACATCAACAGGTGTAAAAACAAGAACCACATGATTATATCATTAGATGCAGAAAAAGATTCTGATAAAATCCAGCATTTCTTCTTGATAAAAACTCTCAAACACCTAGGCATTTGAGAAACATACCTCAAAATATTAAGCACCATCTACGATAAACCCACAGCCTGCATATTGCTAAATGGACAGAAACTGGAACAAGACAAGGATGCCCACTCTCACCCCTCTTGTTAAATATTGTGTTGGAAGCCCTAGCTAGAGTAATTAGACAAGAGAAGGAAATCAGAGGTACCCAAATAGGAAAAGAGGAAGTTAAATTATCCCTCTTTGCTGACAATATGATCCTACACTTCAAGGACCCAAAAGAATCTGTCAAAACCCTGCTTTCACTGATAAAAGACTTTGGCAAAGTCTCGGGTTTCAAAATAAATGTGCAAAAGACAGTTGCATTATTATACACCAACTACAAGCAGACAGAGAACCAAATAAAAAGCACAATCCCATCCACAATAGCCACAAAAAAATGAAATATTGTAGAGGAACTCAAATCATTCCGCAAAAAAGATACCTGCACATGCATGTTTATTGCAGCACTATTCACAATAGCAAAAACATGGAACCAACTATGCTGCCCATTGAAACTGAACTGATTAAAAAATATGAGGTACATATACACATGGAATATTGTTTATATAATTAAGTCTCTAAAAAGAAAAAAATGTGAACCTCAACTCTTACCTTACACTAAATGCAAAAACTAATTCTAAATAGTTAGACTTAAATGTATAAACAAAAGTTGTACAATTTCTACAACACAACAGTAAAATATTTTCATAACCCTGGGGTACACAAAGACTCCTTAGATTTCACATAAAAGAATAAAATATGGAAGAAAAGATTAATAAATAGACCACCAATATTAAACACTGAACTTTAAATGCTACCTTTAAAAAATAAAAAGACAAGCCAACAGACTGGTAGAAAACATTAGCATTATATATATATCTGACAAAAGACTTGCATCCAGAAAACATAAAGAACTTTTGCAAATTGATAATGAAGACAAACTACCCAGGTTTAAGACTGAGTAAGTGATTTCATGCTTAAAATTTAAAAAATATGAGAACGGTCAACACATGCATGAAAAGATGCTGAACATTTTCAGCTGTCAGATTAAAACCACTATGACATATTATTACATACCCATAGACCAGTTAAAAACAAAACAAAACAAACCCTGAGAATAATCAATGGTGAGAATATGAAGAAACTGGAACTCTCATATATTTCTGGGGCAAATGTAAAATAGTACAACTTTAGAAAACAGTTAGGCACTTCCTTACTTACTCTTGCTATGTATATAATCTGTCAATTCCACTCTTAATTATATACTAAAGAGAAATAAAAACATATGTCCATTCAAAGACTTGTACATGAATGTTCATAGCAGCTTCATCCATAATAGCCTACAACTGGGAACAACCCAAATAATCATTAGCAAATGAATGGTTTAACAAATTGCGGTATATCAATATAATAGAAGACTATTTGATGGTAAAAATCAACAGGTTGTTGATACACAGAATGTGGATCTCAAAAACACTCTAAGTGAAAGAAGCAAGACAATACATACTGTATAATTTATTTCATGTGCACTTTTAGAAAAAGGAAAACTAAAATGTAGGGACAGAAAAGAAATCAGTAGTTATTTGTGTCTGGTGGTTGGGGAGGGTATTGACAACAAAGAGGCATGAAAAAATCACCTTGACTGGGGTGGTAGTTGCACAAATGTATACGTGTCAAAATTCACTGAAGGTGCATTTAAAATGAACACATTTTATTGTATGTATAATAAACCTCAATATAGTTGATTCTAAAAACATTGCAATAATATCTTATAAAATACTGAAACATAAAATTGAAACAGTTCATATTATGAAAATATAAAGTATGAGAAAAATTCAAACATGACTCCAGAAGATTAGGCCCACCATCCAAGAAAATGGGAAACAGGAGGACAGGAAGAAACAAAATAAACAAAACCATATTATTCTTCTGAGTGTAAGAAAAACATGAATCTTCAGATTAAAATGTTGTTGATTTATCCATTGAGTCCATTTATTACTAGGTTCCTTTATACCTCCATTCTAACAGGGCCACAATGATGCTGTGGGACTCTTATCAGTGTTAACTCAGACCCTGTCCTATAGTCCCCTTTTCCACAGTGCACATTTATCTACGTACATATCTAGGTAAATGACCTGGAAAAACTGAGGGAATCAACCCGGTGTCACTGGCCAGGCTGTTGGCAACAGTGCATAGCTTCCCAAGGGTAGTACTTTGAAAGTGACTATAGTAATATTCAACAATGAGGTATGTAGCACTTTTTCTAGAATGCGTTCGTGAACTTAATTGTCAGACCAATATCATCCAACTTCATCAGCAGTGATCATTTTAACAGCTCCATAACCACTTTGTGTTGGGGCTATATGTACTCTGACTACCATCAGCAGTACCAGCTATTATAGGTCGGACTCTCCAGGAAGCAGAATCTAAGATGAAGATCATCACATAGGAGGTTTATTAGAGAGTTCCCTTGGGTTCAACACTTCAGAAAGAAAAGGGGAGGGAAGAGAAGGGAAAAGCAGCAGAGGAGAGGGGAAGGAAGGGGAGAGAAATGGATTAGGCAGAGGGAGAAACTGAGATGTGATGCAGACTAAATGAACCTCCAGTTGACCCTGTGGAGATTTTTGAAGATGCAATGACCCTTCAGAGCTGTTCCCAATTGGGTGAGAAGGCTGAGGCTTCAAACAGTCATTGGATGTGTGGACCACACTGAGAAGGGTGGCTCTCTTCACCTGGAGTCACTCCAATGGCTGGGGCAGTAGCTTCTTTATTACCAAGGAGGGCTTGGGTGGTATATCACAGCAACCATTCACACTATTCTTCTATGCAAGAACTAAAATTTGCTTAGTGAGGGATGTGTGTGTGTGTGTGTGTGTGAGACTGAAAGTACAAACTCAAGTTCTGTGTGCTTACAGATATCTTGGAATTCTAGTGACCCCCTCACCTCCTGGAACATTCTGGCCATAAGTCCTGCTGTGCCACAGCAGTGAAGTTGATTTCTTACTTTCTTTTCATTTTTATTTTTTATTGGTCTTTCTCCTTTCAGTTTTGGATATGCTGATACTTACTATTTATTAAACACTAACTTTCAACCACCCCTGTGCTAGGTGATATATATATAGATTACCTTTCACGAATAATCTCATTTAATTATTGCTTCAATTCTAAATGGTAAGCACTTAGTATGAAAATAGAGTTAGTTTGAATACTGATTCCAAGTGACACAACTAGTTCTTATTGAAATCTGTGTGTGAACCTAGATCTGACTTTTTAGTAAAGACACTGCTATTGGTCACCTATTTTCTTTACCTACACCTGACTCAGCCTAAGGTCAATGGGTACATTGTGGGCCACTATTATTAATCAATTCCTGTTCCTGGCAGAATAAACTCCTAAACAATGCCTTTTTGAGGTACATTTTATAAAATTTCTTTATTAAAGTTGTGACCATGTCTCTATACATTCCCACTGTATTCAAACCTAAGACTCAGATGTTCTGTCAGGCTCAGCTAAAGTCTTCTTTCTAATCATACTTTTCTAAGGTATTCCAACCAGAATAAACTCCCTGTGCCTAACAAAGCTTTCCCACTTATGAGAATGATTTAGTCACATTTTTTCTGTTTAGTATCTTCATCTATGTGCCTGTTAGCCAAACAGATTATAAACATCATGTTTCAGACCACTATCCTACATAATGTATTATACATAAGGGACATCTTGAAGCAACTTACATTAATTTTGTATTAGTGTCATGAATCACTTAGCGATATGCCTTTGGTCTCTCTTCTTTTTCCTCATTCTCTAATAATTATGCAACTTTTATCTTCTCTTTGGTTTCCCATGATGCTAAAATCCTTATCTATCCTATATAATTTTTATTCTTTCTCTCTTGTGCAGTTCTGCCCTGGGAGCCCCAGGCAGTTAAGTTTATTAGTGGTGATTAACACAAGCTGGTTTTTCATTTAAGACTAACAAGTTCTCATGGTTACGATCAAACTTTTTTCCTCTGGTATGATTAAACCCAGCAGATTAAACCAAATTTTTCCAGGGAAAATATTCTGATTTATTTGTATATAGGGGCAAAAGAGAAATTGTAGAATGGCTTAAAATCTTGCTGCGCAAAGTATGGTTCATAGATCAGCAACATCAGTATTTCTGGGAGCTTTTCAGAAATGCAGAAACTCCTGCCCACCCAGATATGCTGAGTCAGGATCAGCATTCTAACAAGATCTGAAAGTGATTCCTATTAGTATTTAAGTTTGAGGGCCAGACATGGCAGTTCACGCCAGTAATCCCGGCACTTTGGGAAGCCAAGGTGGGAGAATTGCTTGAGGCTAGGAGTTTGAGGCCAGCCTAGGCAACATAGCAAGATCTCATCTCTACAAAAAGATTTTTTAAAATTAGCTGGGCATGGTGGTGTGTGTCTGTAGTCCTAGCTATTTGGGAGGCTGAGGCGGGAGGATTACTTGCGTCTAGGAGTTTGAGTCTGCAGTGAGTCACCATTATGTCACTGTACGCCAGCCTGGGTGACTGAATGAGACCCTGACTCAAAAAGAAGGAAGAGGAGGAGGAGGAAAAAAAGAAGGAGGAGAAGTTTGAGAAGTGCTGATTTAAAAAAAAAAAAATCTAATGGCAGCTCTATATACAAACGGCTTTCGTGGACCAGGCACTGTGTTTGATGCTTTATACAGTTCTAATCCCAACAACTCTGAAAGAGGTATTTCTATTTTATAGATGAAAAACCTGAGACTTAGATGTTAATTTACCCAAGATCATTCTGCTTATTAGCAGAAGTATTGAATTTAGAACCCAGCACTGTCTGCCTTGAAGACTCTCTTTCAGATTTTATTTTGCAAAGTGCTATCAGCGTCTATGTGTGTCCCTGCCTCATACCATTCCAGAGCGCACAGGCTGGATTTAACCTTGCTTGCCTCTCAGCAGTTCTCAATCAGTGACTGATGAGAGTTAGTGTCTAAATGCCCTGGCTCAGAATTGGGCAAGCTAAGGCAGGCCTCTGCCCAGCTTCCAGCAGTACTCACAATAGCAAAAACATGGAACCAACCATTCTGCCCATCAAATGTAGACTGGATTAGAAAAATGTGGTACATATACATGGAGGAATATTACACAGGAATAAAGAAGGGTCAAATTATGGGCTTCACAGCAACTTGGATGGATTTAGAGTCTATAATATTCCGTGATCTTTCAGAGAAACAAGGAACTAAGTACCACATATTCTCACTCATAAGCTGACCCTGAACATTTATCATAATAATGTAAGAAAGGGATTGGCAGTAGTAGGAAACTGCCAGAGGAAGAAGAGAGGTGCACACATCAATAAAGGTACCTGATCTTAAACCAGGTGAAGTGGGGACCAAAAGTAGGCCCTAACTTTACCTATACAATGATCACTTGTATACCTAATCCTGAATCATACCCCACATCTCTAAAATAAAATTATAAATAAATAAATACATACCCTGGCTCCCTTGGCCCTCAGGTGAGATAATTCTGCACTGTGTGTTTTATGCTGAAGCTCAGAGTTCCCCTGCAGGATTAATCTTCAATCGACCACTGTAGTAGCTGGTTTAATAACACACATTTTATTGATCTCTCCTCTTCCCTGCTTCCTGCATCTCCAAATAAATTATTTATAATTAAATCCTTAAGTCAATCTTCTTTCTTGGGGGAATCATCATTAAGACAGAAAAATCAGCTTGGTTCCTCTGAGAGACTCCTCATACCACAATATACACAGCACTAAGAAGTGAACAATTAACCTCCCTCATATATAGTGAATATAACACCATCATGAGCAGTGAGCTCTTCTTATGAGACTGATGACAGCTGAAAGATGAGATTCAGTGTTGTTTATTAAAATGAAGACTCATAGGGGAATCCAAGGAAAAACCCTGCATTAACTCCTTCCTTATTGGCAGAAAAGAAGATAAAATTTTCTTACTTCTAGAGGAATCTGTCATAATGCATCATTAGATGGAATCTCTTGTCTTTTGTTGACAACTATTTTCTGTGGGAGAAATGAACAAATGTCTTTGGGACATTCATACTTGTTGTCCCTGAAGTCTTCATGAAAGTAAGGGAAACCTTTTTGTGTAAATTAAATACCTCATTTTGACTGTGGCATAAAGACTTTAAATATGTTTCATGGGCAAGTGACAGAAGGGCCCTGAACTCGGTTTACTGCCTCTCTGTCACTGCCTTGAAATTCTTAATAATTGTTAAAATTATCATTTTCACATAGTGCAATGGATCCTGGAGATTATGTAGCTAGTCCTGTTTGTTCTAATTAAAAATTCTTTGAAGTATGAATTTCATGATACAAGCAAGAGAAGTCAGCTAAAAAATAACAAGGGGTGAAGGACAAAGAATCTTCTGGGAAAACTAGAGATCCAACAAAAGTTGAAGTTTCTAGAAGCTTCTGGGAGCCGTGAAAGACTTACTGCAGAACGAGCAGGAGGAAAGCAGTGGCACCTAGATGTTCTGCAGTACTTTTCAAACTTACATATGCTGAGCAACAGGCAAAGATGGGATTGCTGAGACAACATGTTTGACTTGCAGCCAGCAGGGAACGTTCAAGCAACCCAGGAAATTAAGAGCAAAAGTAGTGAGCCACTTGAGTTAGTTGTTTTGCATCAGGCAAACAAACACACTATGTTCCTAATAATAACTAGCATTTACCAGACGTTAACTCTGCCCCAGCACTGTTAAAAAGGACTTACAGTCATTTCACTGAAACTGATGACAACTCTATAAAGCCCATGCTATTATTGTCCCTATATATCACCAACGAGGAAATTTGGGACAAAATGATATTAAGTCATTGCCCAGGGCCCTGCACCTAGCAAGTGCCGGAGCCTGGACTTTAACCCTAGCAGTCAGATTGTGGAGCCCAAATTCTTAATTACAACATATGGTTCTCCTACTCAGTAAAACAACTTTCTAGTCTAAGAGGCATGATGAAGCAGATAATTGTGCATAAAGGACCCAAGTGGAGAAGTGAAAGGAGAAAGGTCATGTTCCTGTGGTGCAATTCTCTGTGGAGCAAAGTTCCCCATTCCCGCAGGGGTGGGGGTTGAGATGGGGGCAGCAGAACATAAACATCCACAGACCCTGGGGAGCCCATGAGGGGTTTTCCTGGGCCCACTTTGCTTCACAGGCACATTTTCTGTGGATTTTCACCAGGCTGTGTCAGGCTGTCAGTGGTCTTTAAACTGTTTCACAGCCTGCAGTTCAACTCATGCGGCTCAGATGTCTTCCAGGTGAGAGGGAACTGAATGGAGGGAAGGACTTGGGCTCCAACCTGCACAGTTCCACTTTTATCTAAATATAAGGATTATGCATAAGAATTTGTTTGCAAAAAAAGAAGACGAGGTTCTGCAGCTAAAAATACACTTTTAAAAACCATTGCTCTGAGCTGCCACTTCCAACCACGTGGGAGAACATGAATAAGCTGTAGGTAGATTGTGGTGCTCTTGCACACACGTGCTTTACCCCTTCTCTTGAAACACAATTCATCTTCTACCTGGGTCAGTGGAGAAAAGGTGATATTGGTACGTGGTGTTTGTGGAATCTTGGGCAGAATGTATTTGAATCTTCTTTATGCCACAGGCTTGTTCACTAACCATGAGTTTGTTCCTAACTTAAGAAAAAAATAATTAATTAATGTTAGTGTCAGAAAAAAAAATCGTTGCAGGGATAACTTAGATGGCTTTTCAGTGAAAGTGTCTCTGACCTTCCCTTCATGTAGGAGGCAGAATTAATTGCTCTTTCCTCTGCTTTCCTACACCATTCAGCAATTATGTCAATATCTATGAAGTGTAAAACACAATGAATTCTGCCCTCAGAGGACTCACAATCTAGTAGGTAAGAGGACTTAAATAATCACCTGTGTTTGTCATGCTAATTGTCATTAGAGACAAGAGTGCAAACAGCTGTAGGACACAGGAAAACTTGAGTGAAGAATGGCAGCCAGGTTTGGTCTTAAAGAAATTTCAGTTCACTTGATGGATATGAAATTAGTTTCCCAAGAGAAGATGAAATAACTGCTACATAAATGCACAAGTATCATAAACAAATCCTACAAACCGAGACAGGTCATCTACAAGGGTAGGTACTTGGTTTTTTAATATTTCCTGTGAGATCCTTCTTATCCCACATACTCTTCAACATCTGGGCATAAGTGTCAAATTCATAGATTCGTGATTCAAATGGACTTCTGTATAACTCAGCTCAAGTTTGGAGATGAAAGCACACATTCCTATACATACAATTCTAATAAAAATATATGTCAGCAAGCAGTGTTAGTGAACAGCCAAATGTGTATGGTCACAAACTAAAACAATAGAAAGAAAGAAAAAAAAAAAAAAAAAATATATATATATATATATATAATCTTCTAAAACATTCAGGACTAGAAATATGTACCCTACCTCTTGTTTTTCCTCTAGTTTACCAGTTCATTCGGGGATTTAAGAGTGTACCTATTACTAAAGCAAAGCATTGCACAAAACTTTGGCTCACTAATTGGCAATACTCCTTCAACTATTTGAATTAGAAAAAGACCAAGTATAATTTATGACATATCAGCTCTAAAACTATTGCCATGTTTTTATCTCTTACCTTACATATTTATTGAGTTAGGTTACACATTATGCTGTTAAAGGTAATTTTGGAAATTGAGGACATGCCCCAAATCTTGATGATATGTTAAGAATAGTAGCTACTCTTCCCACAAATACTTCTTGGCATGGTTTATAGTCCATTCAGAGACTTTTTACAAAGGGAGGGAAGACGTTTCCTCTCCAAGTGAGGAACTATGCAATGATGAAAGCAGCATGGAGTGAGTCAGCATGAACAGACTGTGTCTAAGCAGCACCCCCATCACCAGAACTGCTAGAGCAGAAGCAGGAACACCTGCCAGAATGTTGTCAAGAGGCATAAGAGTGTCAAGACTTATAGACCTTGGGGGCTTGACTCCAGTCAGCACTGCAAGTGACACAATCACAGTAAACAGAAATTCCTACTTTTCATTTGTTTCCAGGCCATCCCATTTGAATCTGCCACCTAGAATGTGAACAATCCCTCAGGTGTTCAGAGTCCCCAGCAGAGTAGGAAAGTTTTTCTCATCTGTAGGGCTCTGGGTATCCAGGAGGCGCAGAAGACACTGGGCTGGAAATCAGTCCCGGCTTCTAGTTACTGGCTTCAAGTTACTTAGCCTTTCTGGGCCTTGTTAGTCTTAAACACCAACCAAGGAAATGAGGTTACATGCCCTCCATGTCTGTTCCAGTTGCTAGGAGACCATTCCTTGCCTCTCTGCCCTTCTCCCTGAGCAATAAAACTTGTTTGATCACTGATGAATGGCAAATGATCCAATATAACTTGTTCACATTTTTAATGTGATATTTAATGTGGACACTGAAAGACAACTAACAGTCTCTTCCACAGTAACAAGATTGGCACTCCCATTCTCTGGTCTCCCAGTAAAATCACACTCCCAAATTTTACCTGGTATATAATCATACAGAATAAAGGTTCCCAACCTCTCTTGAAGCTGAATGTGACTCAATAACTACATCCAGCTAATAAAATGTAAGCAGAAGTGTTGCACAGAAGTTTCTGGAACCTTCCTTAAAGGACAGAGCAAAGGTGCTTTTTGAACTTCCTTCTTTTCTTCTATCCTGCTGCAGCAAACGAGAACTTGAGGCTGGAACTCCAGCCACCACAAAGACCACACTCTGGGGATGGCAGAGCAGCATGGTCAAAGGGCCTCAGTGCCTTGACTATGGAGAAAAGCCACCACCATCCCCGGATGACCTTTCTTCAAACTGATATCTGTCAAAAGATGCCCTTCTGTCTCACTGAAGTCACTCTTACTTGGGCTCTCAGCTACTCATCTAATTCTAACTGATGTAATTTTACCCAAAGTGGTTTTGTTGTTGTTGTTGTTTTCTTTTCCGTAGAAGGGCTTTAAAGACTCACTCTCTGGGTGAAATTTTGGAAAGCTTGAGTGGGGACAATTTTCCTGTGAGGTAGTTATTGATTTGTTTACCCCACAAGGATGCAGGCTCTCTGCCTATCAAAGGATATCTCTTCGTCCAATTGCAACCTCATTATTGTGGTGAAATGACCCTCATCAGATCTAATTGTATTCTAATTAGAAAGATATTAATGTTTTGTGTCATTGGAGCCCAATAGCCTAGCAATCCTTATTAGCAATGTCAACAACTCATATCCCATATCTTATTTTTTATTTTTATTTATTTATTTTTATTTTAAAGATATGGGGTATAATTCAGGGTTAGGTACAAAAGTGGTCATCGTACAGGTGAAGTTTGGGCATCGCTCTGGACCTCACTTTGCCTGGTTTGGGATCAGGAACCTTTATTAGTGTTATGTGTCCTCTTCTACCTCCCCTGGCAGTGACCCTCTATTGCCAATCCCTTTCATGTAGTATTATGATAAATGTTCAGGGTCCACTTAAGAGTGAGAACATGTAGTACTCAGTTTTTTGTTTCTGTGATAGATCACTGAGTATGATGGACTCTAAATCCATCCAAGTTGCTGTGAAGTCCATAATTTTGTCCTTCTTTATAGCTGCATAATATTCTATCATGTATATGTGCCACATCTTTTTTTATCCAGTCCACTTTCTATGGGCAGCACGGTTGGTTCCATGTTTTTGCTATTGTGAATGGTGCTGCAATAAGCATTTGTGCACAGGTATCTTTTTTGTAAAATGATTTGAGTTCCTCCAGATATATTCCCAGAAGGGGGATTTCTGGGTTGTATGGAAGGTCGGTTTTTTGATCTTTTAGAAATCGCCACACTACTTTCCACAGAGGTTGTACTAATTTACACTCCCACCAACAGTGTGGAAGCACTCCCTTTTCTCCATGTCCTCTCCAGCACCTGTTGTTTTTTGAGTTATTAATGATGGCCATCCTGACTGAAGTTAGGTGGTTTCTCAGTGTGGTTTTGATTTGCATTTCTTTAATGATTAGTAAAGCTGAGCATTTTTTCATGTATCTGTTGACTGCTCATATGTCTTCTTTTGAGAAGTGTCTATTCATATCTTTTGCCCGCTTTTTAATAGAACTGTTTGATTTTTTTTCCTTTCAGGATGTTTGAGTTCCTTGTAGATACTGGATGTTAGACCTTCGTCAGATATACAGTTGGCGTGGGCTGTCTCCCCACTCTCTTAATGGTTTCTTTTACCTTGCAGAAGCTTTTCAGTTTGGTGAGGTCCCACTTGTCTATCTTCTCTCTTGTGGCATGGAAATCTGGGGTCTTGATCAGGAATTGGCTGCTTGTTCCAGTATCTTTAAGGGTATCTCCTGTATTTTCTAAGATTTTTATAGTTTGAGGTTTTACATAGGTCTTTCATCCATTTTAAGTTGATTTTTGTGTATGGTGATAGGTAGGGTTCCTGTTTTAGTCTTCCACATATGGTCAGTCAGTTTACCCAGCACCATTACTGAATAGATTCTCCTTTCCTCAGTGGTTGTGGGTGGAGGCTTTTTAGAAAATGAGTTGGTTGAGAAATTGAGATTTTGCTTCCAGAATCTCTATCCTGTTCCATTGGTCTATATGCCTGTTCTTGTACCAGTACCAGGCTGTTTTGATTATTGTAGCTTTGTAATAAAGTTTAAAGCCCAGGAGAATGTTTCCTCCCCCTTTGTTTCTTTTCCTGAGGATTGTTTTGGCTATTTGTCGTTGTTTATGTTTCCATATGAATATCTGTATTGCCATTTCCAGGTCTGAGAAGAATGATATTGGTAATTTAATGGGTATTGTGTTGAATCTGTAGATTGCCTTGGGTAGGATGGACATTTTAACAATGTTGATTCTTCCTATCCATGAGCCTGGACTATTTTTCCATTTGTTTTTGTCTTCTTTGATTTCTTTGAGCAGTGTCTTGTAGTTTTCATTGTAAATGTCTTTCATTTCTCTGGTTAGGAAGATGCCAGAGTATTTCATTTTTTTGTGGCTATTGTGAATGGGATCGTGCTTTTTATTTGGTTCTCTGTCTCCTTGTTGTTGGTGTATAAAAATGCGATTGTCTTTTGCACATTGCACCAATCTCATATTTTAAAGATACACCTACACTTTGTGGTTTTACTGAAAACTCCAGAGTTATGTCTCCCTGGCATGCTGTTGAGGATAAGTTCTTTCTTATCCCAATGAGTGCCAAGCCCTTGAAATTAGACCTGCTGGCCTCTGAAAATACTCTGCTTATTTGCTGAGAATGTTTTTGGATAATTCACTTTATTACAAGCAAGTAACCCTGAATGTGTTAGGGCTAAGCATTCAGGAATCCTTAGGTTATTCTGCTTTGGTTTTTTTATTATTTTTATTTATTTATTTTTGCCTGTTCTGAAACCAAGGACTTACTAAGGGTAACATCTTGAAAAATAGCTAGCTATGTCAACCCAGGGTGATATTTACCATTTTTAACAACAGATAGGGGATAGATGGATAATCAGATCAGACTTTGAGTGTAAACCACTGATACAGCCAAAGTTATACATACCAGCTGACTGTTAGCCCTGGTGCAGGTTGATTATCAAAACCGAGGGCTCTTAAGTTTTCACATAGATTGATCCTTGAGGTGTTCCATGTAAGATGGTTGCAGAAAGCCTTCAGGACACATTTCTGACATTGCCTTTCCCTGTTTCTGAAGAATGGTTTCTAATCTTGACATACTCTTCTGTCCTCTACCTCCTTGGTGTTGAGACAACCTGCGTTTTTCTTTCACTGAGATTAAAAGACCTTCAAATTCTTCATATTCTCATTTATTCACTTAAAAAATACTGTCCCCTAAGTGAAAGAAGCCAGTTACAAAAGACTACCTATTATGGTTCCATTTAAATAAAATGCCCAGAATAAGCAAATCTATAAAGCAGATTTATAGTAGATAAATCCAGAAAATAGATTAGTTGGCTGCTGAAGATTAGGAAGGTGGGGAAATATGAATGTGAAAGCTAAAGAGTCCCAGATTTCTTTTTGAGGTGATAAAAATGTTTTGAATTTGTCTGGGATGATGATGGCACACATCTGTAACTTTACTAAAAGCAATTGACTTGTATGCTTTAAGTGAATGAATTGCATTTGTGGAATTATATATCAATAAAACTGTTAATATCATATCAGCAACTTTGATCTAGAGAAATATGATCTAGAGAAATCTAAAACATAGATTACCAAGTGGTTGCCAATTGACTGAACATTGGATGATTCTGTTTGATTGACATTTGTTTAAATCTGTTGTCAAAATTTAGAGATGGGGATCTCACATAAAAACTCAGTTTCTTTGTCATCAGAATCCCTAGTATCAATGACTCCATATTTCATCCTGGGGAAAAGTGTCTGGCTCTTAATTGCTTGGGACCCCTTGAGATGAGACCAGAGTTATCCCAGGGACTTCATCTTGCTGACTTGACTCTCTTACTACATTAATACTCTCTCTGGAAGTTTACATCCACTGAATTAGAGCCTTATTAATTCAATAAATATTTATTAAGTATGTATTAGGTGCCACATATTTTCTGTCTTTCTTTCTATCTCAGGACAAAAGCTTCATAAACCTCTCCAATCTTTTCCCACTATTTTTTTCCCCTCTAGCTCTAGACTTTTCTGGTCTCTATTGTAAAAAATTTTGCCCAACTAACCAATCTTCTGTTGATTCTGCTACTTTCTCAAGTCAGCTGTTTCATCTCTCTCGTTCATTTTTACCCACAAACTTGTTAACCATAATCTATGTTCACTGTCATTTTTTATTTTTTACCTCCTACTCCTTCAACTGCTTGCAATTTTGGTTTCTATTACCCTACTGAATCTCTTCTATTAAAGGTCACTAAAAGAGAGAGTAGTAAGTCATCAAATCCAATGCCCTTTTCTCAATTCTCACTTTCTTCAATGCATTGCCATTTTTCTGCCTAGAAAACAGAAACATTGAACAGAAAACAACACGATTCTATTTCCATAAAAAATGTTTTAAATCCACAGAAAGTAGGTTTTCTTTTGTTTTTCTCAAACTCTTCTGATCGTTTGCAGATCTCCCTCAGGGACTGACTCTCCTTCCTATATACATCGAGGTTGACCCACTCATTCAACAAGTAATTTATAAAGCTAGGCCCTTTATATTGAACAAAGCCCCTGTCCTCTTGGAGTTTATAGCCTGGAAGAAAATTGGGTGAATGTATAAGATTGATAGAGATTAAACCTGAGTGATGCCTTCCATCCTTTATCTCCCAACACAGTTCTCTCCTTGCTCCCTTGTTCCTGCAACCCTCATGATTTGACAAGTAGTATTCCAGCATGACCACTCTTTATGCCACTGCCTCAGATAGAAAGGAAAGAGGGGAGAAAGGATAGAGAAATAATTTTCCCGAATACACTCCTCAACCATTTCAGAATGTATCATTCCTTCCTTTTCACTTTCCTCTGCACTTCACCCAGGACTATTTTGTATGGTGTCTTGTGCACCCTGTGGTACTGAGTTGTCCCTTCTCTCAATCCCAGGGATGGCTGCAATAAGGATACATTGGCTATGTGGATTTGTTGTCATGGTACCAGATGAACCAGCACACAGATCCTGATGTAGCATTTACTGGGTCCTTTCTCTGACTGGCAGAGGAAGCACTAGGTGCTCATTCCACCAAGGTCCTTTCTGGACCATATGAGGAGCACTTGTTAGCAATGAGGTCCTGGAGGATAACAATCCATCTATAAGGTACTCTTCAAAGGCTGGGTGTGTTTGTTTCTTTTTATTGTTTATTTGCTTTGTCTTCTCTGTTAGTTTTTGGTTTTATGTTGCTATAGTTTTGGACCTCAGGGAGCTCATGCAGGGAACTACGTGACACACTCTTTCCCTCTAAATTTCACTTTCTTCCCTTTAAAGTTAGAAAGTGGCAGCTAAGGTAGGACCCAGTAGAAATAGACCAAGGATGCCACTGGGATTGTTCTAGCTCATGCCCAAAAATGGAGGTATAAGAGAAGTCTGTGGTGGAGGTCCATCCCATGTCATTGACTTCAGATACTACATTCAAGTTTGGAGCCAGAGCACAGACCAATAACATTGTGCCATGGCCTAGGTAGCCTTTAACTGTAGGTGGCCACAAGAGATGGTTACCCAGGATTTATGTCCCAACCACTGAATAACACTTCCCTTCCCAGCTCCTCTCACTTCACAGTTCTGCCTTGGTCCATTTGTCATTCCACCAAAATGCCCGTCGTCATTAGACAGTTGGTGAAACTGATGTGGGTTGAGAACAGAGAAGAAAGCCATTCCAGGTAAAATTTTACATTGACAGCGTTCCAATATGCAAAGAATAGAAAAAATAATACTCATCCCTTAGTTGCTGCCTGAAGTCAAAACAGTCTCACAGTTTGACAGAAATTAAAGTTACTCCAGATTGTTTTGAAGCCTTCTAAAAATCTGAATTATGTTTCGAAGATACACTTTTAGCAGTTTGGAGAAATTGGACAGAAGCTATGACTGACTTTGACTTTGTAGGGATAAGCTGAGAGAGATGAAGGAGCATAACTATTAGCCCAGAATATCCCTTGCATTGACCATTTGGGAAAACTATGGTCAGGAAGAAACTTCCTGAAAAAACAGCTGAAAAGTCTGTCAAGAACTTCGGCCCCTCAGGTGAGTGCTGAAAGACAAGTTGGAAACCCTGATCTTCTTTCTCTCCTCTATGTTTTACTTAATGGAAGAAGTAAGGAGTTATACCAGGATCACAATCCAAGTATGTCATATTCAATTACCCCCAGCCCCAAAGCTGCTTTAATGACAAATATAACTTACACCTGTCTAGAGTCCATTATACGCACTAAAGTTTCTCCTTCTCTGAAGTCTTCGAAGTGAAAAAGCATACAGCTGACTGAGCACACCATGTTACAATAAGCTCATGACTACTTGCAAACTTTTCTGAAGGAGAGCCCCAAATCATACACATCGGACCACCCTCCTGCAGCATCACTGCATCCAGAATCTCATGTTGGGCCACTGAAAACAGAGGCTTTATCAAAGCTGTTCTCTGGTACCTGGCTTTAAAATGGGAAGGAAGCCTTCTTTATTTAATAGATGTCTTAAAACTGAGCAATCTGGTTATTTAAAAACTCTCTCCAGACATGGATGCTCTGGGACAGGGGGATTTCATTGATGTGGGGACAGAAATTTCAGTATAAGAAAAAATTATTTCAAAAAATGTTATGCGAATTATGATAAATCCAAAAGTCTGCAAAGAAGGTTGATGCTGGTGCCATTAGCTGCCATGTACTGTCCAGAAAGCTGCACTACTGTTTCCTAAGCATCTTCAGTCACACTGTATTAGCTTTCCTTATAATGTGCATAAAATGATAACTAACAGTCTAGCTATCAAAACCTTTGACCCTGATGATGGGTGAAAGCTCTCATTAGCCCTGTACTTTGGAGCTTCAGACTCCTTTCCATTCCAGCACATAGTGTCAGGGAAAGAGATGCTGCATTGTCTAGTGGACACAAGGGCTATGACTCTTTTAAAACTAGTCAAAGACTAATGATAGGTGCCCATATTCTCTTGAAGCACATTTTCATAGAATTGGACTTTTGTGTTAAAACAACTGACCATGTCTGCTTTGGATATTTCAAAATATTCGAGCAGTTATACTAGGCCTCAAAGCAGGTGAGCAATAACCTTTCTGCCTCCGTAGGTCATATGGCAAGCCTCATCACGAGAGATAAAATTTACACCTCCTGGTTCTCCTGAGGACTGAGACTCTACCACCATGAAGATGGTAGAGTTCAGCACTTCCCAGAGGTTGTGCCCTAGTACATTTGATGAGGAACTGTCAAAACAGAGCTACAAAAATATAGTTTAAGTGTTTACATTTAATAAGTTAACACTTGTGAAACACTATAAGCTTAATGCAATATAATTGTGCTGTCCACAAAGTAACAAAAATTAGTTCAAGGCCAGACTCAGTGGCTCACATCTGTAATCCCAGCACTTTGGGAGGCTGAGACAGGAGGATTGCTTGAGCCCAGAAGTTTGAGCTCAACCTAGGCAACATAGCAAGATTTTGTCTCTACAAAAAATAAAAACAACTAGCCAGGTATGGTAGCAGTCACTTGTAGTCTCAGCTACTCAGGTGGCTGAGGCAGAAGGATTTCCTGAGTCCAGGAGGTCAAGGCTGTGTTGAGCAGTGATCATCATGCTACTGCATGTAGCCTCACAATGTAAGACCTTGACTAAAAATAAATGAATAAAAATTATTTCAGACTGTGCAGTTTTATAATGGGACAGTGTATAGTTGCATGGAAAATAAGTCTCTTTCACTGTTTTGAATCTTTGTGAAAGTATGTACAACTTCATCTGAAGTTAAGGTGAAAGTATATAAATTTGATGTATTTTGTGAACAAGAGGCTTAGGCCAACGCCCTCCCAGATAGGCCATCCTGGAATAGCTTTTGCTCTCTCTGCTCTCAAAGTCATATTTAAACATTTTTTAAGTAATAAGATGGCTGGGCACGGTGGCTCACGCCTATAATCCCAGCACTTTGGGAGGCCAAGGTGAGAGGATTGCCTGAGCCCGCGGGTTCGAGACCAGCCTGGGCAACTTGGTGACACCCCCATCTCTAAAATAAATCAAAAAATTAGCTGGGCATGGTGGCACATGCCTGTAGTTCTAGCTACTTGGAAGGCTGAGGCAGAAGGATTGCCTGAACCCAGCAGGTCGAGGCTGCAGTGGCCGGGAGCATGCCACTGCCCTCCAACCTGGGTGACAGAGTGAGACTCCAACTCAAAAAAAAAAAAAAAGTAACAAGATGATTACAATTAGTGAGAGAGCACTGTTCTTAAAACCAAGATATTGGCAGGACTATTCTTTTCATCTTTGCTGTAGTTTGCTATATCTCTGGTCATGATGTTTTGAGCATAACTTACAGTGTATCTCCTACCAGGTCAGCTGAATATGGCCTTAAAAGAATTGAACAAAATAGGCAACATGTATTACTAATTTAGAATTGCCCTGTGCCCACAAGGGAAGGTAAGGGCACATGCCTTGGGCAAAAGATATGAGCATTACCTCCATAATGTGATCTGCAGGACTGCACATTCAGGACAGCATCTTTGACAGTGGAAAAATAATGGCTTTTTGATGGATTTTCCTGGCTTCAATAGAGTAGCTCATTTTTCCATCTGTAAATAGAAACATTAGATTTGTGTAAGCTTGATGTTAGTCAGGGACACCTTGGGGCATAATTTTGCAGCTTTAGGGAACTTTTACAGTGAAGATTAAAGTCTAGAGAGGAAAAGAATCTAGATAGAAACTGAAAATTGAGTGAAAATCATGTATAGTTTCGCACCACAGCTCCCACATACAAATGCAGACAGGGCAGCAGTAGGTGGTGCTGAAAAGGGGGTAGGATGACCTCCATCCTCTTCAGCAAGTGACAAATAATGTGAAACCACACTGTGTCTTGGCAGTATGGGGCTTCTTAGTCACTCCTAACTTGGGAGCCTAGTGCTGAAACTCAGTCAAGGCTTCCCTCCCTGCCTGTCTCTTTAAAAGTAAATGCAACCCAGACTTCCCTTGTTAACAAGTTAGCCAACAGTGCTCTGAATAATATCCGGTAAGTCTGGCGGTATGTTACTTGCTGGACCAGTCAAAACAAGAAAAGGGTGCACTTTTGGAACATTTCCCCGATCAATGAAGATCTCCAGTTTCACTTCTCCCCATCACCATCCCCTTTGTTCAACCCCCCTGTGCATTCAGTCAGCAGAGGAATCACAGAACCACAGAGACACAAAAAACTTAAAAAATAAAAAAGATGTGGGGTACATGTCAGGATATGGTACACAAGCAGACTACGTGCAGGTGAAGTCTGGGCCTCCCACTGGTCCTCATTTCCCCTGGTTTAGGATCAGGTACCCTTAGAGATGTTTTGCGCCACCCCCCCTCCCCTAGCAGTGTCCCACTACTGCCGACCCCTCCCTTGTGCTAATGTGATAAATATTCAGGACCCACATATGAATGAGAACGTGTGGTATTCAGTTCTTTATTTCTGTGATAGATCACTGAGTGTGATAGACTCTAAATCCATCCAAGTTGCTGCAAAGTCCATAATTTTGTCCTTCTTTATGGTTGCGTAATACTCCATCACCATTGACTTGTACTATGTGCTAGCTACAGTGGGAGTGGGAAGAACAACAAAGCCATAAGATTTGCTCTCCTCCTGCAGGAAGTTCACATTCTAGCTAAGGAGACACAAACTGAGAAATAAACATTACCGATCCTTAGGGACGGTTGCAGTGCTGGAGTGTCACTGCTGCCTTCATTCAGCCTAGTTCTTGGTATAATGGTGGCTCAAGGGAGGAAGAGACAGTTGCTTGAATGGATCCTTCACAAAGACTGATATTCACCATTATTCAACTCTCACTGTGTGCCCAAATATTTTGTCTACTTTATTTCACCTAATCCTCCATTGAATATCATTTTAGAGATTAGAACAAACAAGGCTTTAAGGAAATAAGTAACATATCAAGGTCATGAAACTAATAAGAGGCAGAGCCAGGATTCAGGTACAGGGCTGCCTGTCTTCTTAGTTCTTTGATGCTTCTCACCAAGTGATTGATCACAAGGGCACTGAGTCAGAAACTGCCCAGTACCCTGGGAAGCAGGGTCACATAGGGAATGGCAGCAGTGTGTGTTCTGGCTTGAGCCAGGAACAACCTCTGCTCCTGGTTTCAAAGGGAATTGGATGGAGGAGGCAGCCTTCACATGGGGCTGCGTGAACTCTGACCAGTATTCGTCACTAACTTGTCCTTTTCTGCTGCTCTCAAGGGATGCTTGTGCCCGCCTATCAACCTCATTCTTACTCCTTAAAGGGCTTTGGGCCAACATAGGGCACCAGTATCCATTGCCAAGTGGATTTTTATCTTGCTTTCTTTGCATGGTGTCAATTTTTCCCTTCCTGAATCTAGAAAGGAGAAATAAAAGAAATGTTTCTTCCATTAAATATTGTGACATCTACCTGATTTTTCCAGGAGGGCTATTCTTCCTATTCTCAACATTTTAGTCTTCACAGAAAAACTTCTATTGAATAACAAAATATTATTGTAAAATTGGGTACATACTTTATTCTACTGTGTCTTACCCCCATTCCCACTCCTGGTGTATAAGACAAATTACAATTAGAAATGGTGGCTCACTGTGATTGGGGTGAGTGGAAAAGTTGACCAGTCCTGACCTTCAGAGATTCTGGTACCCCACCCGCTGCTCCCTCTGAGAACCATGGCTCTGGTAGTTGAGTGTCACTACTGCCATCATACCTAGTTAGCCTAGTTCAGCTTATAGCACATCACTGACAGTGCTGGTACCTGCTAGGAGAACACACCAGAATAATTATTTTTAAATACATACTTTTTTCTTATTTGTCCTTGGCATGTGTATATGTCATCAGTGGGATTTCTCTGCAGAACTACCTACCTGGCTGGTATGATGTCCTTTAAACACTCGGTTCTCTCTAGCCTGAAACATTAATCTGGTTTCATCTTCATCCTCTTGACTCACTCTCATGGATCCTCTTTCTCCAGTTTTTTTCCTGGATCAACTTCATAGGCACTGACCATTTCTAGCCCTCCCTTCTCAAACGTAAATAACCAAGAACAAAACTGAACACTTCAATAGCAATCCCTGCTCACTATAGTCATGTAGGTAAATCAAGCTCAGGAAGACTAAGTGAGAAAGTTCCCTTTTACAACTACCAGATTTGAAAATTACCCCCATGGTTGAAGCAATTTCCTCTGAGCCACTTCTATTTTCAGCCTAAGTTTCTAGTTTAGGCTGATGTGGCTGGAACAGCTACAGATCATTATAGAACATACACATTTTGTAATTTACAGAAGTGCTTGCATGAACCTTGTATTGCTCATAGGCGGAGTGGAGGAAACTGTCTGAAATTACAGTAGCACCTCCCATGTGTCCACAGTTTCGCTTTCTGCAGTTTCAGTTACCCACAGCCAAACATGTTCTGAATTTATAAAATGGAAAATTCCAGAAATAAACAATGTACACCATACTGAGTAGTGTGATGGAATCTCACACTGTCCTGCTCTCCCCCCTCCCCACCGACAGGAATCATCCCTTCATCCAGTGCATCTACACTATATATGTACCTCCCCCTTACTCACCTAGTAGCCATTTCTGTTATCAGATGGAATGCTTTGTTATTGCAGTGCTTGTGTACAAGTAACCCCCTACTTTACTTAATAATGGTCCTAAAGCACAAGAGTAGTGATGGTGGCATATTGTTATAATTGTTCTATTTTGTTATTATTGTTCTTGTTTTACTGTGCCTAATTGTAAATTCAACTTTATCATATGTATGTATGTATAGTAAGAAGACAGCATATATAGGGTTCAGTTTTAGGCATCCACTGGGGGGTCTTGAAGAATAAGGAGGTAACAACTCCTTAATATCCTTGTGGGTATTAGAGTTCCACTTCCTGACCCTGGGACTGAACACCAAGAACCTGGCATAGCATTAGCATTTGGTAAATGCTTGAAAGGTATTGTGTGCTTCTTCGGAGTCATTTGAAAGATGCTCATTTTTTCATCTGGCTCAAGCTGTCTAATGCTTCTTTCCTGTCAATTATACATAACAAGTCAGGAAGAGGTTCATTCCATTCAACAGACAACAGACAGACACACTGACTATGCTTCCATTAGAATAGTAACTCTACTCTTCTCTCCTTTTTTCATTCCCCAAACACCTGAATGTACATTCCCCACACTCACATCTTCCATATACCAAAAGTACATGACCCATGTAAGTGCGTTATAAATATCTGTTGATGATTGAAGTCTATAGAAGACTGATTTTTATTAATGTATTATCACAGCCTCTCAGGGTTTGCAGGGGAGTTCCAAAATAGTCAGAGACCTTGTGCTGAGTGGCTCCAGGAAAGGATATTTTTAATTCAGAAGAGAATCACGTCCCAAATTTATATATACATTGCTAACCACCTACCACACATGTCAGAAATGTCATTTTAGAGAATATCTCTTCTGCCCTTAGAAATGTTTCCATAGCAGGAAAAAGCAGCCTAAAGTAAAACAGTCCTCCTCTTCCAGCAGAGCAATGTGTGAGCCAAGGTCAAAAGTGCTATTTAAGTCACCATCCTACTTCAAAGAAGCTGACGGCAGTGGGGGATTCACAGAGGCTGTTTAGGGGAAGTTTGAACTCTTCAATAATTTCAACCAATGTAAAGATTATTTATTTTTTAAAATAAATTATTTTGAACAGAATTGCACATGGCTTAATAATTCAGTAAAGCAAAACACGGTATAAAAATATTGATCATAAACTTACCTGGAAAGGGCCTAAAGAACAAGTTTTCCATAAACACATCACAATGCAATATTTTCCTTTTTTACACCCATATTTAAAACTGAACAGTCAAGATAAAGTCTGTTGGGTTGACGGTAGCCCGTGAATTATCCCCTCTCCTGTAGAGATGCCACATACTGATTCTGTAGGCAGGATTATAACAGCATTATAAATCCAGATGAGCTTGGCACATGTGTAGTTCTTGCCAGGCCCCAACACAAGGCCTGAAGTTCTTTGTTTTATGACCAGAAAGGGCTTTTTTATGCCATGTAAATTTTATTCATAAGAAATTCTACGTGTCTCATATTATTTACTTCATACACTATAATATGGTACTGTTACCATTATTACTGTTACTTTTTGTGTATATACATACTCATACCACATTTCATACTAATTATGGCTGGTGTTATCATGTTAGGAATAGTTCTCAAACTTTAGCATGTATCATAATCACCTAGGGAGATATTTAACATGCAGCTTCCCTCTTTCAACCCCCAGAAATTTTGATTCTGTAATTTGGATCCCAGAATCTACATGTACAAGTGCCTTGATCCCAGCAGGACAAAGACCACTTTGCACAGCCCTGTACCAGCTTCGCATCCTTGCTATCATCTTCTTGGCCCTCCTGGCAAATGTTTGCACACAGTCAGTATGCAATAGATATCCATTGAATGATGGATTTTGGACACAGGACACCTAGATTTGAGAGCTCATTTTTCTCTAACTGATTACTTAAATACAGAGTTCCAAATGTTTTTATCTATAAAAAAGGAATCATATTTCTCTATATAGGGTTCTAGGTTGTCAGTAACAAACAAACAGCAACAACAACAAAACCCAATTCTGGCTACCTTGATCAGAAAATAAATAATTGGGTTACTACTATATGATCTAATAAACCCACTTCAAAGTCAAAGGATTTGAAACCAGTATGTCTAAGAGATATTTGTACACTCATGTTTATTACAGCAATATTCACAATAGCTGAGATACAAAAACAACATAGGTGTCCATCAACATATGAATGGATAAAGAAAATACGATGTACATACACAATGGTCTATGATTTGGCCTTTAAAAAGAAGAAAATCCTGTTATTTGTGACAACATGGATGAACCTGGAGGCTATAATACTAAGTGAAATAAGCCAGGCATAGAAAGACAAATGCCACACATTCTCACTTACATGTGGAATCTAAAAGCCCTGAGCTCATAGAAGCAGAGAGTAGAATGGTGGTTGCCAGAGTCCAGGGATGGGGTATGAGGAGATGTTGGTGAAAGGATACAAAGTTTCAGTTTAACAGAATGAATACATGATAAATATTTTAGGTTATGAATATATTAAGTAGCTTGATTCAATCTTTCCATATTATATAGATTATTATAGCATCACTGTGTATCCCATAATTGCATACAATTATAATTCACAAATAAATAAACAAATAGAATAATTTGAAGGGCATTGGACAGCTCATGAAATTCATGGGAAGGCTACAGGACTAGGAGAACCCTGGGGAGCTGGGCAGCAGAAACCACCAAAATCATGCCACAGGGACAATCTAGTTAAGTCACAGAGTTTGAATCACTCAAGATTCAAAGCTTTGGGTGAGCACACTAAGTTGGCCATCCTGGGTCTTATATCCTGGCTGCCAGTGGCCTTTTAAGATTCCATAGTGGAAACAGAGCCTGACTGTCCCTCAATATTCACACAACAGAAGATTTCTCCAAAACAAGAAGTTTTGAATGCTGGGCAGTTAAATGTACATTACAGAATACTAACTCTAATTTAAATTGGTAGAAGTTCAGAGACATAAACTTATCAACAAGTGGCAGAGCTGTGGTTTTAACTTGTATCTGTCTTTCCTTTCTCTATACAACTTTCTTAAGGCTCTGTCCTTCCAGTATTCCTTTGGACTTCAGTAGTCTCAGGCCACTCTTGTCCCTTATCCATTCTTTCAAATCGATAAGGTAAGAAATTCTTGACCAGAGGAGATTTGTAGAAACTGAAAGTCTGCTTCATTACCCTGATAGTGGTTATAACGAATCACTTGTTGATTAAAAAATACTGTTTCTAAGCTCAAGTTAAATACTGTAAAAGCCAACTCGATTTAAAGAGCAGAATAACTTTCAATTAACAGTAAAAAGGAGCAGTAATAATCATTTCCTCACATCATCTCCCATATGTGCTCTATGTTGAGATTCATGCCAAAGTCTAAGAGTCATTGCTGGTGCCTTCACAATGAATGAGTGAACATCCCCTTGACACCTAGCCTTCCAAAGAAAAGCTGATCAACTCATGTAGTTTTGAGGAAGTAGATCTCAGAAATGAATGTTAATGAAATGCATAAATGGAGCAATGACAAGATAGAAAACTACCCTATATTTCAATATCATTTTATATTTTATAAAGCAGTTTCACATACTTAACTTCTTTTTCTTCTTAGCATAAGAATATTTATTAGATGGATGACTTACAAGAAGGATATTGATGAATAAATGTAAGATTTTTCATTCATGATGAGTATGTAGCTTTGACATGTATAAGGTTCAGATACAATTTTAATCTTAAAAAAAAGCATCTGGCCTTTCAGATTATATCATAGTGTGGAAGCATTGGTGAGGTCAATGTCACCAGAAATTCCCAGTTTGCTGATTTCATTGAGATTTTTCATCTGATGATTGTACTGCAACAAGTGAGCATCATTGACTGCAACCTTGAAGTGGTCAGACTGAACCAGAACTTGTATCTTGAATGGTTTGCCACTCTCGAATGGGAATTGTCTTTCTTCCCTTCCCCAGGCATCATGCACCTTGGTATTGCAAACAATGACTCTCTGGTTATCCTCCTTGAAGCATGGGTTAAAGTGGAAGGCAACATCGTTCCCCTTCTTGAAATCTAAGGCAATTCGATTTGCATTGGGCTTCACCGTGCCCAGGATGGTGATCAGCATGCAAGGCATGACTCCTGTGGGCAGAGGCAGCTCATAGGTCAGTGGCCCAGCGGGAACACCAAAGGGCCCAGCAGCAGGATAGGCTCCGGGAGCACTTGACTGTGCAGGCGGCGAGTAGGCCCCAGGCCTGCCGGGCTGCCCCTGATAGGCTCCAGGTGCAGGTGGTCCAGGATAAGTTCCCAGTGATATTGGACCAGGCTGGGCAGCCAGGGATGTCTGTCCAGGGTAGGCCCCCAGAAGAGCCTGTCCAGGCTGGGCTCCAGGATGAGGATGGGCCCCTGGGTAGCCCTCTGCCCCAGCAGGCTGGTTCCCCCCACTGACCAGGGCATCCTTGAGGGATTGGGTTTCCAGACCCAATTAACACATCGTTAAGTGAAAAACTGCCATTTTCCCACTCCAGAGTGGCTGGCGAGGCAGTGAGCTACATTAACTTCTTAAAACATCCCTGGATATCTCTTTTTACAGATGAGAGAACAGAGTTTTTAAGTGGTCAGTTTAAGAATAAGCTGTCAAATCTAGGTGTCTTGATTCTGGTGAAAATATTGGCATGCTTGAAGACAAGGGTGCTCCTATGTAGAGGGACACATGTTGCAGAGGTATTGCCAATTGAGTAAAAATCTCTGTCATCAACCAGCCAAGGAGAGAAGAGGGCTAGTGCTCCCTTAGTGATGGGGGCAGATAGAGAGCTGCATAGAAGCAAGAAGACAGAGGCATTTTTAACAGTTATCAGGAACAGAACGCAGAGATTGGGTTGGGTTGGTTGTGTTCAATCAGCATTGCTGCTGGGTGAAGTGGAATTTATACTGAAAGCCATGTGATGGCAGGTAAGGCTGTTTTGCTTTCAGAAGTGACATCTGCCTGTTGGCAGTACTCACTACAGATGCAAGTGCTTGAAGACTCCAAATTCCAAAATAATGCAAAGAACACTGAATTTTGAGTCAGAAGGGCTAGGTTTGAGTCACGCATGTGTATATCTAAAGCCTACCAGAGTGAGTCATGAAGAGGAGGAGAGAAGTGAGGTGTTAGACAACTGGCTTCAAGTCCACAGATGCCTAGCTTCTCCTTCTGCCCTAGAATCATTGGTCTGCAGAACTATCTCAAGTCTTTTAGCCCAGGACAAAGGCCTTAGTTGCCCCACTTCTGGGGCAATCACTGGAGCAATTTGTCTCCTCTACAAACAGGGACAGCAATAAAAAAATATTGAGACAATATGCTGATCAGGGATCCCTCCAGTACTTGAATCAAAATGATCCATTTTATCAGCTTTGTCATTAGAGTTAATGGGCATCAGCATAGCTCAAAAGTTTCTTCTGGCCATAATAAAACATTTCATCTCACAAATTCCAGGGACCATGGTCTGGCTCTGTTGATAGGCAGCTGAACATGTATGATGGTGTGCTGATGCTCATCCTTCCCCAACCCCACATCCTGTGACTGCACTTTGGGGGTTTGAAATTAGCCATAGTGAGAGTATTTACATCACAGAAATAGTCCAATACCATACGTCAAAACTTTTTATTTTCCAGAAAGCTGGTTATACAACATTTGCCAGCAGCACATCTTTTTTTTTTTCCAACTAAACAAAGCCCCCTTGCATATCACTGAGGCAGACATGTCTATGAACATGACCCCCTTAATTTTGTATGAGCAGCTGCTGTTTTAGAGTTCTCTGCTAAGGTACCTTATCCCTTATAATTAAGAAAACATGTTGTCTTTAAAAGTTTCAACCATTCTGAGACACTCTGAATTTTTAAAAATGTAATTCAAGTCAGGATGTGTTGAGTTTAGGAACCTGAGTGCATGCAATAAGGGAGCTATATTTTCAGCACTGTGGATCACACCTTCTTTGTACATTGCAAAATGCCTGGTAGATAGCTTGCTTATTTGAAGGCAAGAAGGTCAATGGCCATGACTTAGTCCACCTGTGGACCTTCAATAAAATTGAACCATGGAGAAGACCAGAATAAGCCTTTCTTTGTGACCCATAGGAGAGTGTAGCATAAAAATGTGAAAGCCACAGGCTTTGAATATAAATGTAGACGTGTAGGTATTAATACTCCTATAACTTTGACCTGCTCACCTGTAGGACTTCTGTCCTGGATTCCCAAAGAGTGCCCAGGTGAAACAAGAAAACAAAACTAGTTTTGCTCTAGCCCCTTTGTCAAATGCATCACTGCTGTCCTGCAAAGGCCTTCTGTGAGGATGCTGCTCTGTTACCCTGAGCCTATACAGTCTCAGAGCTGTACTGTTGTCTGCAGAGCAATTGGGGGGAATGGCTTTCTCCCCAGTTTTCTGTCCCATTTTCTAAGACAATGTCTGGGCTCCAAATAAGCATGCTTGTGCCCAGAGATGTTATCACAGAGAGTCTTCTCAACTTGGCATTCAAACCCTTCTCTTAGTGATCCCAAATAGTCTTTCAACTTGGGTAGGGAGAGGGAATTGACTACCCTATCACATTAAAAAAATTTTTTCCTTACTTTTTGCAAACAAAACAAAGCTGCTCTGCATACCACTGCGGCAGATAGAAGGCAGTATAATAAGAAATAGTCCTGAAAAAGGTGCTGAGATCTAAAGTTGACAAACAAAACCACTAAGGATGTATGTCCACTCAGAGGATTTTCAAGTAACCAAAAATATATATAAAATAACTTAAACAATTAAAAATACTGTGTCAAATAATAAGACCATTTCTATATTACCTCACACTTGTTGGTATAATTATTTTCAGAAGACAAGAGACAAGTGTTGGTGTGGGTGTAAAGAAAATGGAGCCCTGGTATACTGTTGGTGGGAATGTAGATTAGTACAACCATCATAAAAAACAGTATGGAGGTTCCTTAGAAAATTAAAAATAATTATATGATAATCCAACATATATCTTTTCTTGATAGAGACCCAAAGGAAATGAAGTCAATGCCTTGAAGAGATATCTGCCTTCCCCTGTTTATTGCAGCTTTTCTCATATAGCCAAGATGTGGAAACAACCTTGGAGGAGTGAATTTTAAAAATGCAGTCCATGCATACGATGGAGTATTACTTAGCCTTACAAAAGGAGATATGCCATTTGCAAAAACATGAATGAACCTGGAAGATGTTATGCTAAGTGATAAAAGCCAGACACAGAAAGAAGCACGATTGCATGATCTTACTTACATGTGGAATCTAAAAAAGTCAAATATGTAGAAGCAGAGTGGCAATTATCAGGGTTGAGAAGGTAGAAAAAATAGAGAGACTTTTTTTAAATGACATTATTTTAAAGCATTTTTAATTAATTGGGAGAGAATTTTTTTTTACAAATTATTAGGCTAAAGCTTTTCAGCCTTCCCCATTAATTACTTCAATCATATGTTTTAAATGTATTGATATTTAGGTTTATCTATGAGGGCAACAAGAATGTGTTCATTTAGAAATAGTGTAATTTTAAACCATCTTTTGGATAAAACAAAGCAATGCTATTTAAAAAGAATCAGAAGAGCCTCCCCATTCTTTTGACAAGGAACTCCTCCGTGTGTTGGCTTTGCTGGATCTGGTGAAGCACCTGGAATTGCTGCAGCCACCTTGTGCCGTGAATGGAGCAATCCCGAGGACAATGCTCAAAGGCAAGAAGAGGCTGCCTCATATATTATCTCTGCTTTTAAGAGTTCAAGTTTGAAAAGTCTTTCCCAGAGCCTAATTCCTTAGAAAATGGAATCCTCGTAATTGACTTAAGATTCCCCTAAGGGTCTTAAAATAGCCTCATCTGAAACAAATGCTTGCATGGGAGAGATTGAATTTTGAAATTAAATAGGGTTCTATTGGAAAGGTAAAAGTGCAGAAGTGTTTGTTGGGGGGGCAACCCACAGAATCTGCTCTGTGGCCACATTCGATGTCCAGAGCACCACCAGCACTGGAGTCAACCATCTTCCCATAGGGGTGCCAATAGGCACTTGCCCATCATCACTGTTCCAGTCAATATGAAGGGAAGACTAGGAGAAATGAGGGAGCTTTGGGAGAGTTCCAGGTGTGTAAGAGAAGCCTTTCCCTTTCCTTTCTCTTCTGAACTTTGGCCAAGTCACTAAAGCAGTGGAATGTTTGATGCTGCTGGAGCTTGCAGAAGGGGAAACAGGAAAATAAGGAGCTAGAGAAGAGGCACCATTGAGGCAGGCTGCTTTTCCACTATCTGGCATGGCAATGACCCTTTAACCTTCTGTGGGTCAAGTGAAAACTGCAGAAGATGACCAGGCAGGCCATCTTGCCAGTACTCTACCTTCAAAAAAACTGGCATGGACTGGGGAAGACCCAGAAACAAGTGGCTGTAGAGTGCGCCATGTAGTAGAGGCTGAAGAATTGTGGAAGGGGTTGATTCAGAGTTAAATCTGCCACATTAGTTTGTATTCCATTAGGGAGACTCTACAGCATCTCCTGTGAGAGAGCCAGCCCTGTTACACAGCTGCATCCACAGTGTTAACAGAGCAGTGGTGAGTAACAGGGCTGAGTAGAGACTGCCACCTTGCCATGAAAGATAACCATTCCATCCTTCATCCATATTTGCTGCCTGGAAGAGGGGAGGGAACATATAGAACTATACTATTCTACTCTCACCTATTCCATGCCTCTATTGTCAAAGTTTTCATCTTAATTTGATGAAAGAGAGGAGAGCTCTGAGTTGGATATTGAAACTTATTCAATAAACAGAGGTAAGACTATTTGAACTACAGAAAATGTAAAAAAGATATGACAGAATCTGGAAGATGCCTCATGGGAGATATTACACAGCCAGAAAGGGAGAGGCAATATTAGCAGAGTTGAGGGTTATTGGGGAAAAGTGTTTCTTCATTATATGCTAACAAGTTGACACTCTTTCTATGCGGGAGGAAGGTGGAATGTTGTCCAACACTAAGCTTCAAAAATATTCATGCTCCAGTTCTATCCCAGCCGCAATGCTATTATTGAGGATAAATATAAATGAAGTCTTAAGAGTAGAGCTAGAGGGAAAAAACATTAATAATATCTAGGTATTGCCAAAGAGAAAGGAAGTACAGTTGTCCCACAGTATCCATGGAGGATTGGTTCCAGACAACCCCGCCCCCTGCAGATACCAGAATTCACAGATGCTCAAGTCCCCGATATAAAATGGCATAGTACTTACATAACTTATTCACATTATCTTGTATACTTTAAATCATTATCTAGGTTACTTATAATACCTAATACATACCATGTAAATGTGATGTAAATAGTTGTTATACTGTATTGTTTAGGGAATGATGATAAGAAGAGTCTGCATATGTTCGGCACAGCTACAATACTTTTTTTTTTTGATCCATGGTTGAATCAACAGATGCGGAATGCATGGATACAGAGAGCTAACTGTATACATTCGGAATGTAAAATTGGAGTCCTTGCAAAAGATATTCAACTTGTGAACTTCAGACCCCTAGTGGCAGGCAGAGCGGTTGCACCTCAAACGTGTGCACCAATATCGGAGAATGGGAGTGAAGAGCAAGGGCTGAGGCAGGAGATGACGTTGGGGAGAACGCCAGGATCCACACAAGGACTTATCCACTTAAGGACAATGGGAAGTCTCTGCCACACAGCAATGACATAATCAGCTTTGGTGTTGAGAAGATGGAGCTAACTACAGTGTGAAAAGTGGGTGGGAGGGAGGGTGAGAGGAGCACAGTTAATAAGTTATTGCAATAGTTGGAACAAATGGAAATAAGGAGGTGGCAACGATGGAAAAGTGAACAAAGTTGGAATTTTTAAAAAGATACATGTGCTAGCTCTTGGAGGCCAAATAGATATGGGGATGAAAAGGTTGAAGATAACCTCCTGGTTTATAAATAAGCAGGTTGTTGGGCAACCGGGTGAATGATGATACCGTTTGCTAAGACTGGGAACACTGGAGGCAGAGCAGATTGTGAGAAAACTAAGTTCAGTTTGGGAATATGATTAGCTGGAGGTCTCTAAGAGGCCTCTGTGACGAAATGACCAGTAAGTAGGTTATTAGGTAGATATTCATGTGAGTGGGCTTACATGTAAATTTGAAGGCCTGAAAGCAGACATGGTGGTTGCGGGTAGAGCACACATCAAGAGGAAGAGGATAAAGGCTGGGTAGATGAAGAGAAGAAATGGGCAAAGGAATATGAGACTAAGAAGATAATATAGGACACCTGAGGCTTGAGGATAATCAGATATTAAGGGAACAGAGTGATTTGTCAAAAATGTCCTAAATTGCTGGAAGATGAAACCATCGCCGTTTATTTATAATGTCCAGGACTCCATCTATAGTTATAATATAAATGTAAGCTAAGTGAAAAAAGTAGATGATGACATGTACATTATAGTATCAGTACAAGAGAAACAAGATGAATATTTTGTTAATGTTCACCTCATTTGCTATGCTTTAAAAGCACAGCACAATTGCTTAATCATCACTTTAACATTGGTATGCAGTAGACTCACTGTTCCGGAAATCTTTCTAATCACAGAAGGTTTGAACCAAGATGCTGCTGAGACCTAACGTGATTGCATGCCAGAGGACTGATGTGTAATCTGATTTTGCAACCTCAGGGCCAAGAAGTTGGACTTGGCCTAGAATTTGTTAGATTATTTCAGATTTTTAGGGGTTTTTCTCCCCTCCTTGAATGATATTTCAGCCTGATAAAAAAAATCTCAAACCTCACAATATTTTTTTAAAAGCAATAAACCAAATCAAATAAATGATTTGAATATTGAAATAATATGCAACACAGCCTACTTGTCAGCACACAGGCAGGGTCTTCTTCACTGAAGGACTGACTTGTCCCTTCTTGCAAACCAGTTTTGTAAGTAATGCTGCCACCTAGCAGTCTCCTGAGGAATCACCACCCTAAGAGATAACTTTCAGTAGACACATTTTAGGTTTGTGTAGGATTCACTGCATTTGACTTGGGCTTAAACAACCCTTGAAATATAAATTTAATTACCTTTGAACTGTATTTTTCAAAAGTATACGTCTTGAAACCACAGTGTGGGAACAAATAGGCTGTTGAAAGCAGTTCAGTCAAGATGAAAATGGTGGCAAAAGATATAATGTTTGCCTGTGTCCAAACTCATCCAACTGTGTACATTAAATATGTGCGGTTCTTTGTATATCAATTATGACACAAGAAAGCTGTTTAAAATGACAAATAAAAGAAAAAGATGACAAAAATAAAACACTCCCTTTATAAAGCTTCAATACACTTGTAAAAAATACAAATCTCTATGAGTATATTCTTGGGAAAGTGAGTAAAAAGTAAATGTGTATGATCAATGTCCAAGAAGGACAGTTTTTTTTACCAAAAGACCTCTGAAATCATAAACACAAGGAATTGCTTATGTGTCCAGTAGAAGCCTAAGTGACATTTTAATTCATTCCAGGAGCTTGCACAAATTAAGCCAAAGTTGCTTCTTTATGTGGTTTTATATTTCTGTGTTTTCACAAAGGTAAAAAATAGACAACATTTATTGGAGTGTTTGCTATTTGTCCAAAAACTGATTAAAACACGTTTTCAAGCACTGTTATGTAACCTACACAACCCTCTTAGAGGTGTCACTAATACTAGTCCCATTGTCATTGACACAAGTGGAACTGTGTCTTGGGGAAGTTAATCAAACAAATAAGTGTTGGAGTCAGTATCCAAACTCAGACAGTCTGATTTCAGAGTCTGAACTCCCACCCCTAGGTTATAATACTTTAATGTTGTGCTGAAAAGTATGTGGAAGCAAATAGATGTTAGATGTTCAGCAAGTTAAAACATCTGTTAACAGAATACAATAAGTTTATGTTTTCTAGTTAGGTGGCAATTTTGTCACAGTGACATTTTTCTTATATCCTATTATATTACAAACTTCTTTTAAAAAATATGAGGAGTGTATTGTAATCATCTTAAAACTCTATTGTGAGTCCTCTATTCAATGCCTGTTGACCACCACATTGTTAGATACTTTGGCCAGTTATGGCATCTCTCTATTTTAGTGACATTTCACTTGTTGACATATTTAGACAGTGTCTTTCTTCCTGTTGTCACTGCTCTGCATTTAGTTGTCAGTGAACACATTTGTCCTGTCCACTTTCACTAAGGTGTCCATGCATCATAGTTTGAAGAAATGACTTGTCCAAACATATCTGTGAAGATAATTTGAATATGAAAAATATGCTCATCCAGAAATAGCACATCACAACAAACTATGCAGCTTATTCTAGACCAGGCCCATGCATTCAAGCAACCTCGGAATCTTGTTAGAATGCAGAAACTTAGAGTATGCGTTTTTTTACTAGCTCTCAGGTGAAGCTGATAACGCCAGTCCTTGGACCACAATTTGAGAGCCAGGGGACTAAACTACCCAATTTTTCTTTGGTCTAGAAAGAAAATCTGATTTGATTTTAAAGTCAAATAAATTTTCCCCATAATTTTCTCTTTTTCCCAAGTTTTTATGTGTATGACCATAAAAATCAGGTTAATATAAACCAAGTTATACATTATTATGTTTCTAAACAAAGGAATCTATAAAAGCTATTTTAAAAATAAATTGCTTTCATTTGGGTTTTAAATCCTATTGATTCAAATTTTCTTTTCTTGACTTCAAAGTTTTTAAAACATATACCTTTGCTGTAGTTAGATACTCATGGAGTGTCTAACTTGAAACTTCTAGAATCATCTGGCTATCAGAGAGTTGCCCAATCTCCAACCTTATCCTGGAGAAGTTGTGTATAAGGCTTCTTTGGTCAGTATAATCTAAATCCAGAAAGTTGGGCATTAAGAAGACTAAAATCAGACTTTAGGATTTGGAATTTGCTCTAAAATTACTCCTTGACCTTGTGGCCCTATTTAATAAAAATTCATTCAGAAGTTTTCTGGATGTATTTGGAGCTCTCCTTCAGGTAACTTTGTCCCTACACGCTTCCAATTATTGTCAGCATCATTCATTTTTGCCCTAATAAGGAATATTTACACAGAAGCAAATGTAAAACATCTATACTTAGGTCTTGAGATCAAATCACATAAGAGTGAAATGAATTAGACGCTATCAGAAACAGGAATGGTATTGCCAACCGATTCAATATAAGTAACCAGAATGTTATTCAGTCTAGGAAGGCATTAATAGAAGAATAGTTCCTAGTGCAAAGGATGTAATCGGTTTCCTTCACTTTGTATTGGCAAAGCCATATTAAGGTAGTTTAGTGTTCAGATGTGCGCATGGGAAACTATGCACGTGTATGTGGCTGTAAATCAAAGAGAATGAAGGTGAGGCATAAAAGGAAGGGCAGTCATGATATATGAGAAACAATGGAGAAGATCAACAGGTTTCTCTAAGATAAACCAAGATGGTGAAGGAGATTCAAAGATCATAAATTCAAAGACTCAAACTGTGTTATAAATTTTGAAGTGTGTACTTATTGGTTTGAGAGTGGAAGTTAGAAGGCCTATTGAGGATGGATGGATGGATGAACAGACAGGCTATTTACTGAATACATTCTACATGCCAGAAACTTTGCTAAACACTCTGCATGTACCAGGTACTTTAATTCTCCAAACAATCCTTTGACATTAGTATATCCTCATGTGAAAATTGGTAAATATGAGGCATAGAGAAATTAGGTGACCTTTCCAAAGTCATTGACCAGATGACCCCATACTTTGTGGTATTAGCCTCTAGTAGATAACCCTGTGTGAAGCCAGAGAGGTGCACTGCTCAGCATTCCCTTAAAGAAATAACTTGCTGGCCAGTGGCAAGGAGCATAGTTAACTGACAGCCTCGAGCTATTAACCCTTCAAGATTTGCTTCAGCTTTCTGAGACCATGCTGTTTCTGAGGAGTCCCTGCCCGTGGCAAGCATGGCAGGGGTAGCAGGGTCTGGACATTTATGCCCATTGTGCGACTCCTCTACTGAACAATCTTTTCTCTGGAGCTCCCTGTTGAGTTGTCATAGACTGTCAGATCAGCACTGCAGTTTGAGACTCAGCCTGCCCAGTTCTGCCTCCTCCTCCCTTTTATCTATCACAGGAGTTATTCTGAATAAACTTATTTTACTCCAGGGTCCATCTCATCATCTGCCTCACAGAGGACCAGCTGACACACCCTTACTTCAAATATTTAGAGTGCTGCCTTATAGAACAACATTTCGAATTGTTTCCTGTTGTGATAAGGGGTTGAATTAGAACAAATGACTGATCTACTAGGAATACATACACATAATGAAGAACTTTTCAACAACGGGAACTGCTGAACAGTGGAGCGGGCTGCTTCAAGATCCATGAGTTCCTTATCATCACCCTCAAGCCAACAAGAGAACTTCTTGCTATGTGATGCTTGTATGGTAATACCACCACCACCATACATGCTGGAACACCCAGGATGCTAAACATCCATAACACTAATTGATTAGCAAAAACCATATTGTTTAGGAAGTTATACCAGGAAGACTAAATCTCTGCTATTTTAGTGGTCCAGTGGGTCTGGTTTGCACATCACACTTGTCCACTCCCAGGGCAGTTCAGTGGTACTCTAGACCAGACTAGCCATTGCTCACATACTGTTTTGCTTTGTTTTGTCTTGTTTTTAATCAAAGAGCTCCTAGCCAAACTTCACATATGCCTATGTCAAACAGACTGTAATACAGGGTTCACCATCTGATGATGTTCTAATGGCTCCCTCCATGGACCATGGTTCTCGAGCTCACTGACTTACATACCAAAGCCAGAAAGATTCTCCTCCTCAAAGCTGTTGTCTCCCTCCCTTCATGAAGACACAGGTACACACAAAAGGCAACACATCCTGCCCCTTTGCAAGAATTCCATAATGGTCAGATTATATGAGTAATCACATATTTCAGATAGTAAAATAAGAAGAGAAAAATATTGGTAGGAAAATCAATAGCATAATCAGCATAAGGACCTTATATAAGGAGACATTAATTAAGCGTACAAATACTTACTGAACGTCTACCAAGGGCTAAAGTCTCTTGCAGGTGCTGGGGATGTTCAACAAAGTCCCTAGTATCTTGGAATATATATGTTTAAATGCCATTGAGAAACTTGGCTGACCCTTCACTGAGGGAAGTGATCAGAGCCTCTGTCACCAATCATGATCCTAAAGAGAGTACCTCAGAGCCTCCAGACTGATAGTTTTTTCCCCTCTCCCCACCTTCAAATTTCTCTAGCATCTCTGGCACTTATAGTCCACATTTTCAAGAACATTTTATTATGGTGCTCTGAAACAAATTTATAAAGTTTGCAAGAGAAGTTTTAAAAAAGCAAGCTCAGCAGCATTAAAACTGATGATGCAGCTGACCTACTGGAGACAACGGCAGTGGGAGGGCCCTTATTGGTATAAATAAAAAGGAGTCTCTGGTACTGCAACTGCACAGCTTGGACTCAGAGCTGAAGTCTGAACTACACCTCCAGCCAGAATGAAGTCCACCTCAGCATCTCTGCTTCTCTTGCTGCTGGTTAGCAGCCACTTTCCTGTCCAAGGTAAGTATTTTCACTTATGTTTTCATTACCCTTTGAACAGAAATAGTCTTTAGCCATTTCAATTTTTTTTTCAGTTAAAAATTAGGGGGAAGTCTGACTAAAGGGGAAAAAGTTGCTCCGTGGCTTCTAAATTTCTCAAAGTAAGATGCTTAGGGATTTAACTCTTAGAAACTAGAAGTATTTATATCATTAAAATATTTATTCGTAGAAGGAGATTCTGGAAGCCCAACATTCATGTGACTTATATTTGGTTTGTATATTCCTGGCCTTTTTCAGATTCAGATCCTGCTGTAACTAATTCTTCATATGTATCTCTTCTTTGTTCTGCCTTTCAATGCTACCCTGTTTGACGAAACCTTTTGTAGGGTTTAAAGATTATTGACATTCTTAATGCAATGAACATTCTTAATGCAATTTCTTGCAGTGAACATTCTTAATGCAATTCCATGCGGTTAGATCTACTGTCAAGTGAACCATCGTAAGTACACCAGTGGTATTTACATACATTCTGCAAAGAAGCAGACTTCCAGCTCTAAATAGGGTGGGCTTCTTTGTGTAACCAATAAATATCTAGTTGAAGTATCTACGTTTTTATATGACTGAAGGAATAGATGCATGTGCAGAAACACTCTGCTCAGGTTTAGAGAACAAACTTTAGTTCTGAAAATGCAGAGGATTTTTTCTTCAAACTTTTATTTTGCTTCACATGTTATTTTCACTCTTCATGAAGACCCTCACTTCTCTCCTTCATGAAACTTTCTCATTGCTCTTGGCTGTTAGTAAGTCCTCTTTTTAGACCTTGGTTATAATGCAGTTTAGACCTTGGATGTAATACAATCCCCTGTGGTATTTTAGATTTTTTTTCTCTTGTTTCCTGCACTAAATTGTAAACACCTTGAGAATTGAGGCTTCTTATTTATAAATACATGTAAAGCACAGTGATAGGCACTCTTGATGAAGATTCGATAATTTTTTTTAAATCCACTTAGAGTTTATTAAATTCCATTAAAATGCTTGAGATGGGTACCAATGGTACCTATCAAGTATTCATAACTTATTGTTAAATAAAAACAGTCTTGAATTTTTATGATAGGCTTTTGTTTCGTAATGATTTGCAACTGATAGAAGGCCAACATGTTGAATAAAAACAACAAAAAAAGTATCTTTTGTGGCATTTTCTCAGAGAAAAGGAGAAGGTGGATGGGGGTATGATAAGAGAGAGAACTCTGGGACAGCATGTTATTAATCCCAGGACACTATAACCAGGTCATGTCCTCGGTTTTTACGTGCTAGGAGTGAAGGTGATCAGTTGATTTTATGTTGTCTTGATTATAACTGAATTGTACTTTCCTACAGAAGTTGTTCTCAAATGTTATTATATGGACAATCACCTGAGTTCCAACATAATTACAATAAGTGTTTTGTTTTTTTAAAAAAAAACTAAATTTTTTGTAAGGTTTTGGTAGAAAACATTTGAAAATACTCAAGTCAAGGCAAACTATAGTTTGCCAAACCAAATATAAGTCACATGAATGTTGGGCTTCCAGAATCTCCTTCTACAAACAAATATTTTAATGATATAAATACTTCTAGTTTCTAAGAGTTAAATCCCTAAGCATCTTACTTTGAGGAATTTAGAAGCCACGGAGCAACTTTTTCCCCGTTAGTCAGACTTCCCCCTCATTTTTAACTGAAAAGGCATACGAGTGGAAGTGCCAACTTGAATTATTTATTTATTTGTTTGTTTGTTTATTTATTTATTTATTAGTCCGGATCTCACTCTGTCCCCCAGGCTGGAGTGCAGTGGCACAATCACGGCTACTGCCTCCTCGACCTCCTAGGCTCAGGAGATCCTTCTTCCTCAGACTTCCAAGTAGCTGCAATCATAGGCAAGCGCCATCACACCCAACCACTTTTTTCATTTATTGTAGAGACAGGGTCTTGCCAAGTTGCCCAGGCTAGTCTCAGACCCCCAGACTCAGGCAAACCTCTTGCCTCTGTCTCCCAAAGTACTGGGATTACAGGTATGAGCCACTGCATCCAGCCAAAATTTTTAAATCTTCAAATGTACAGTATGAAAAATTAGCAATTAAGTTCTAGTTATAAACTATATACCAAAGAGATTAAAATAATTGATTCTGTGTTTACAGGTGTCCTGGAGACCCATTACACAAACTTGAAGTGTAGATGTGTCCAAGAGACCTCATCCTATATCCCCCCACGCATCATTGAACGCCTTCAAGTCTTGCCCCGTGGGAATGGTTGTCCAAAAACAGAAATCATGTAAGAAAATATGATACCTTTCTCCCTGTAAAAATCAGATCAAATTCTACCAGACAGTATTCTTACTAAGAATCGCAAGCAGATTTACTTGAGTGTTACCAAAAATTCTCAAGCTAATAATGGGAATTGTTAATATTTAAGCACTTACTTTGCTACAGTCCTGAGCTAAGTGCTTTACATGGACTCATTCATTTTTTTCCTTTAATAACTCTATTAAGGTACAGTCTATAGTTGTTCTTAAGAACATACACTGAGGCTTAGAGAGGTTAACTAACTGCCTGAGGCACACCAATTAGAAGAGGATTAGGAAGTTCATTAGCTAGTACTCCACCCACTTTTCCCCCATTCCAAAGCCTCTTCTTCACTACACCTTTAAGTGTTAGGCATAGAATCTTTCTCAGGACAGCCATGACTTTGCTTTCATTAGTAGCTCTTCTCATGGACTTCTTGAGGCTTTTGGAATGTTTTTAAGCAGTTACTTTTTGTTTGTCCCGTTTTGATACTTGGGCCTCAGATCAGATGTTCTCAACTTGTAAAAAAAAGAAATACGGGCTATCAAAACTGTATATAGAATTTTTTCATTAAAAAGGCATCATGCTTTCAGCAATGTCTTTACCAATCAAAGTTCTAACTAAACCACAGTTACTGTCCTCAAACTCAGATGTGAAGTCTAGCCATAACCTACTTGGGAGCAGTTGTATAGAAAACTGGGACTCCTTTCTTTTGATTACATTTTCTCTGTCATGACTCCCTGTACCTTTTAACTATGGGAAGTAATTAATGCACTAATTTTCTCTGCTTTTACTTGAATCATTTGGAAATGATAAAAAGTTTATTTCATACCATCTCATCAAATTCTGCATTTCTGAATTGTGGCCAGATATAGAAATGGAAACTGCAACTTATTATGAGAAATTCATACCAGTCAGGTGTGGAAATACTGTGAATCCAGATGATCAGAAATCTGTTTTCCATCATAAATTCAGAAATCCAGTTGGAAGGGTTTGTCCCATGCCCTCTGACCTAAGATTCACTTACAAAGGCTGAGTTGCAAAGTTAGATGGTTGGGTCCTTGCTGTTTATCATTTTATAGCTAAGATAAATGACATACCAAGAACTGATGCTGTGTTTGAGATCACATTAGTAGATAATAGTCTCCCAGTTTTCTGTCACCTGGGAGATCTCACTTTTCCACCACAGGTAAAGCACTCAATAGTGTGTCTGGCACTTGGTAACCATTCATGAGAAGCAGTGGCTAAAAGTTGGGGTTGTAGAGTCAGATAACCTTCCTATGAATCCTGTTCTATCATATATCTATTGTGCAATCTCAGAAAAGTTCTTTAAACTGTGTAAGCCTCAAGTACATCATAAGAAGGTGAGGAAAGAATATTTCCTCTAGAACAAAATTTTTGTGAGATTAACTGAGATAATCCATGTTACCTGCTGAGCGTAATACCTGGCCCGTTGTAAGTACTTGATAAACATTAGCTATTAGTTATTGTTGTTGCTTTTGTTAAAGTTTGATTTCTTAAAGCAGGAAAAAAAAAAACCTTACTAGCTGGTGGTTTGTCAAAATACAGATGTCAGTCAGAGCAATCAGCTCTGCAACAGCCCCCCACGTTAAATTTCATTGAAATTTTTTTCAAATACAAGCTTCTCAAGAGAGAGTTTTCTATAGCCTGTTTTGCGCTCTCAAGCACAAGAGGCAACAAACACATTTTAAAAATATTGTGATATAAATGTAAAAGTGAGCCAACTTTGGAGTCAGCTATTTGGTCCTTCTCCAACTCATGTAAAGGTTATCAACAAAACACTAATCTCTGTCATGTGAGACTCTCTCAACTTTGGATTCAGCTTTACCAGCTCACAACACACCAGCCCACAAATGATTGTTTTCTTATTCCTCAGACACCATACTGCAAACCACCTATTCCATATCCAAAATTGCCCAGCTCCAATTGTACTTCATCTGGGAATAATTATTTTCATACCCGAATCTTTTCTTTATTAAATGTATGGAATCAACTAAAATGTAACACTGCTTTATTTTTATTTTTGTTTATTTTTCCCCAGAATCTGGAAGAAAAATAAATCCATTGTATGTGTGACACCTCAAGCCAAATGGATACAAAAAATAATTAAAAATTTAAAGTAAGTCAGGCATACGAAGGGTTTTCAAATTCCAATTTGTACTGAAGGGTTTCCCTTTTCTGGGCGGTCAAAATGGGGACCATTTTGAGTTTGTGAGAAATTCCTAAGACAAGTGCCTGTTTTTTGCTATTATTCCTCATCAAATAGAATAGGGGTGGCTCATTGCAGCAGCTTAGTAAAGTAAACTGGAAGCCAGTATGCATACTATTCCTCATTCGAGATTTCCAGGGGAAAGCCACAGTTTCTTGTGAGTGCTTCTCTAAACATAATGTTTTTATTTGTGTTTCTGTTTCACAGAAAAAATGTGTTTTCAACTCTACCAGCTCCAGTGCTTAAGAGAAGAATTGCCTGATGCCAATATTCCCACTAAAAACACCTGGATCTGCCCCTTGTTCCTGCTCTAGATTTTAGTTTTGTGCTTGGTTGAATCTCCCCACCTCCCCAAAAAAAGAACTTCCCCATACAAATGAGCATGAGACTATATGTAAAAATAACCTTACAGAAGCTGATGGGGCAAGCTCAAGCATCTTCATATACAGCACCCTATATACTTGGAGTTCACATTCTTATTCATTGGAGAGGAAAATTTCTTTCAGAATTGTTCTTTAGTTATAATTCATATAGGATTCTTTTGATAATATACCTGTTGTTTAATGCTAAACTTTCATAGAAAATAAAGGAATGAGAATTTAAGATTCAAATCTAAAAATGTGACTTGAATTAAGAAGAAAATTATGGAATGTATTTCAATCATTTTCTATCCTAAGGAAAGCAGGCTTCCAAGAGGGACTCAAAAAACTGCCTGGAAAGCCAATGGAACTTCAGTTTGTCAAGAGACAGAGGGCTCCATATAATAAATACATATCTTTTGTTTAAAAACTCACTACTGAGGAGAATGGGATCCTTCTGCTTTTAAAGCGTTCCTTTGGGAGATTTATTGTCTCAACGTTCAAAGATCCCTGGACTTCAATTTTCAGAATACTCAGGAAAAACATTTAAAGGGTGATATGCAGATGTAGTCCTTTATTTGACGACCTTATTTTTTTCCTTTTTTTCTTACATCATTTGCACAGTTATTTTTTTGAGCAAACATGTTACTTAATTATGAGCAATTCATCCTTAACAGAGCATTTACTCAAATTTAGACACTCTCTGGTTCTTCATAATGAAAGTAGGGTTTTACCAAGTTGATGTGTCATTGCATGTCATTTGCCTTTTACAGATGATCTAAAAGTATATGGCAACAAATAAGTGAAGTTTTTCCTGATAGTAACACAATAAGAAATACTTGGCTATAAGGGCATCTTTCTCCCAGTACTACCACAGACTAATGGTGATTCCCTCCAGACTTCAAACTCTGGACTCAAACCTATTTTCACAGTCTCATTATAGTGACTCTTAAAGTCTCCACCATTTCATCTGGCAAAGTTTTGCATTGAGATTGACAAACAAGAAGAAGACACTTGAATTCTGGTCCCTGCCATTTCTGGTATCAGTTAGGCCATCCCACCACTGCTGTGAGTTCCACTGCCTGTTTGTGCCTCCTCACCTTGCCCAGCTGCTCTGGGGATCTGCTCACAGCATGCCCAGGTTCTAAACTTATCTGACTTGCTCTTTCATGTTTCTCTTTTTATTTCCATTAAATAAATTTCTTGGGATAAAGTAAAAAGTACCTAAATATGCTATGTTTTCTGTTGACTACAACCCAACATTTATTTATTTCAAATACACACAGAAGAGGAAGGGAAGGTGGCAGCAGAGTCAGTCAGACTATGCGAGTCCTGTATGAGTGAGTGCATGTATGGACAATTTTGTGTACGTGTCTGTAAGTGGGCCTGTGAGTGGTTGACTGAGTGGGGACTCAGGATCAAGTGGCAAGAGCCCTCCTGGTGAAGCTTCTTGAGCTGCAACTGCTTTGCTTGGCCCATAGCATTTCCCAAGCACAGAAGCTGAGTGCCATTTTTTAAAATCCGCAAAGCCCTTCCAGGGAAGAAGCTGCAAAGAGTGACTGCTGGCTCCAGGTTCTGCCTCACCACTGCAGTGCCTGACCAGACACTGGCAGCAAGAGTTGTGGAGGGAATAAAGTGAGGGAGCCAGAGGCAGACTCCCACTGGAGAAGATGAAACAGGCATCCTGCCCCCAACTTGAAAACTAGGCAGGGAAGTGCTCCAGCTTACTCACCACAGAGTGACAGACTGATCTCTGTGACTTGCAGGTTAACTACTCAGGGGCTGATCATGACTCAGAGGGAATATTGTGAAAACACAAACTTTGGAGGAACAGGACGAGTGCTGAGTCTCAGGTGCTCCACCTCCTACCTGGATTCAGTCTGGATGTCAGTTGCGATAAGAGGACTCTACTCGAGGATAAGCCTGGCTGGGGAGGCCCCTGCCAGTACCGGGGGAGGAGACAATCCTGCATCTCCCCACCAGAGGGGATCTCCCTGACCATAGAAGAGTAGGAGGGGAGGACTAAAGCCCCACCCACCTCCACCACCCCTCCTCCTTCTCTGGGCTGGGCACTGGGGAGAGTGTGAATAAGTCTGCAACTCCACAGGAAATAGCAGAAGGGCTTATCTGTGAGAATTACTGCCCAGAATTAATTTTTTTAAATTTTTGTTATTTTTTCTTTGTGCATGAATGTGTATGTGAGGGTTTGATTTGCATTCCCTCCCCCTTTCTCTCTTTTTTTTTTTTGCCTTTCTTCTTTCATTTTTTGTTTTCTGTTTATGTGTATACATGATTGAGTGTTCACCTTTCGATTTCTTTGTTGTTGTTCCCTTTTTTTAGTTTAATGTGTGTGTGAATGTATGTGTGGGGGTTTGATTTGTATTTCCCCTCTTTTTGTTTTTGTTTTGTTTTTTGGCTTTTTTCTTCTTCTTTTGTTTTGTCTTGGATGTGTGTGTGTGTGTGTGTGCATGTGTATGTCTTCGGTTTTCTTGTTTATTTTGGGGGTGGTTTACTTTGTTTTGTTTTGTTTCCTGTGTGTGTGTGTGTGTGTGTGTGTGTGTGTGTGTGTTTTATTTTTTTTTGCTTGGGTTTCTGCTTTTGCATTGCTGCGCTATTGTTTTGTTATTATTTTTTGTCCTTCCTACTTCATTCTAATTTTCTCTGTTCTTCTCATTGCTGTTACTCTATTTTGGACTCGGGGGGTACACATACATACCCACTGCATCATCATATAGAGTGGTGGTAGAGAGTGGGTCTCAGGGAAACCATACTCAGTCAGTGAACATTGTGATATGCACATAGTTTCTGAATCCTAACTCCCCATCCTCTACCTTATTCAACTCTCAAAACTACAAGAGACAGTAAAGCTTCCCACCACCAGCCTTGTTCAAAATAGAACAAATTCAGAGCCCTAATCAGGGAAGAATATAGCACTGAGCAAACATCAGAAGTCAAAGTCCCCCTCCCCCACTGCCACTGAATAATAGAACTGAAGAGAAAAGAAAGATCTGTCACAAATGAGGAAAAATCAACAGAGTAGCACAGGTAATACCCAGTGTACCAAAGAGACAACACCTGAAAAATCAAAACTCAGAGTCCAAACAATGGAAGTCACCAATAACTGGCCCCAGAATACAACAGGGATTAGGGAATGGAGGGAAAGAATGAATAAGCCTCAAGAAAGACAAGATGCAACACGAAAGAACTTGTAACAGAGATTTTGGCTTCATTCAGGAAATAAAAAACAAAATGACAAGCATGGAAAGAAGAATTGATCAAGAAGAGTCTCAGAGCTTGAAGACCAAAACATGGAATTAACCCAATCTGTAAAAAAATATAGAAAGAAAACCCAGAAAGAACAAAGCCTCCAAGAGATGTGTGATTGTACCAAGAAACTGAACCAATGCCTGATTGGTAACCCAGAAGAAGAAAGGGAAACAGAAAACACCTTGGAGCAAGTATTCCAGGAAGTTATCCGAGAATACTTTCCCCATCTCAAAAGTGATGTGACCATCCATACACAAGAGATACAGAGAACCCCAGCAAGACATCAAATGAGAAGACCAACCCCCTAGACACAGAGTAATTCACCTACACAAAGTAGGTACAAAAGAAAAGATCCTAAAGGCAGCAAGAGAGAAAGTTCAGACTACCTACCAGGGAACACTGAATAGAATAGCAGCAGACCTAAAAGTAGAAAAATTATAGGCTAGAAGAGACTGGAATCCAATTCTAAAAGTCCTCAAAGATAAACACTGTCAACCAAGAGTTTTTTGCCCAACCAAGCTCAGCTTCATCAGCAATGGAGAATTAAAATCCTTCCTAGACATCTAATCCCTAAGAGAATAAGCAGTTTCCAGACCAGCTCTATAGGAAACACTTTAAAATGTATTAAGCCTAGAAGAAAAAACAAAAAGAATGACCACACACTTCCCAAAAGAATAGGAGAACACAGAGTCAGCAGAGAATACATCATGACTCCAAACTTGAAAACACACACACACATCAACCAAAAAGTTAAAAGAAAACAAATAAAGAAAAAACTTTTTAACAACCTCATGGTGGGGATAAACACTTACATTTCAATAATCAGCCTGAATGTGAATAGATTAAATGTACCACTGAAAAGACATAGAATGGCAAACTGGATAATAAACACAACCCAAACATTCAAGAAACTCATCTCACCATAAGGGACACACACAGACTCAAAGTTAGAGGATGGAAAACAAATATCAAGGGGAACAAATCACAAAAGAATGCAAGAGTCATGATTTTAATATCAGACAAAACAATATAAGCTATAAAAATGTTTAATTATACAGAAAAATGCTAAATAATGACAGCAGATTCAATCCATCAACAAGAAATATCCATCCCAAATATATATGCACCCAACAGAGGAGCACCAGCATTTATAAAGCAACTACTAAGCAAACTAAAAAAGATATTGACAATAACACTATCATAACTGGAAACTTAAATACTCTACTAACACTAGATGGATCATCAAGACAAAATCATCAGAGAACTGGACCCTCAACATGGTGCTTGACCAAAAGGACTTAAAAGATACCTACAGAACACTCAACCAAACAACCACCGAATATATATTCCACTCATCACCACATGGAATGTACTCCATGACCAATCACATTATTGGCCATCATTTAAGCATAAATAAATTTCATAAGATTGAAATACTGCCATGCACTTTCTCAGACCACAATGGAATAAAAATAAATATCAACACCAACAAAATTATCCCCAAACCTACAAACACATAGACACTAAACAGCATGAGGCTGAACTACTCCTGGGTCAACACAGAAATCAAAATAGAAATTAAAAGATTCCTGGAAACAAATGAAAATGAAGAAACATCTTACCAAAACCTCTAGGATACCATGAAAACAGTTCTTAAGAGAGGAATCTGTATCTCCAAGAACACACATCAAGAAAATGGAAAGATCACAAGTTAACAACCTGACAAATCACCTAGGAAGCTGGAAAGGCAAGGCCACCAAAACCCTGACTTCATCAGAAGAATAAAGATCACTTCCCCAAAAAAAGCCCAAATATGGGACATAGAAGAAAAAATATCATAGGAAAAAAATCAACAAAACAAAAAGCTGGTTCTTTGAAAAGATAAACAAGATTGATAGACTGCTAGTCAGAATGACCAAGAAAAAGTCCAAATAAACACAATCAGAAACACAAAGGATTAAATCACAACTGACCCTAAAGAAATACAAAAGAGAATAAGAGATTACTATGCACACCCGTATTGAAACAAACTCAATAACCTAAATGAAATGGAGGACTTTCTGACATCACACAACCTCCCAAGGTTGAAACAAGAAGACATTAAGACACTAAATAAACCAATAACAACCCAGGAAATTGACTCCATCATAAGAAAACTACCTACAAAAAAAAAATTCCTGGACCAGATGGCTTTGCAGCAGAATTCTACAAAACATACAAGGAGAGCCGACACAAATCCCATTGAAAGTATTCCAGGCAATTGAGAAAGATGGAACTCTCCTCAAATTTATTTATGAACCTAACATCACACTGATACCCAAACTGGGTAAAGATCCAACAAAAAGAGAACTACAGACCAATAACCCTGATAAACATAGATGCAAAAATTCTCAATAAGATTCTAGTAAATCAGACCCAACAACACATCTCAAAAATCATCCACCATGACCAAGTAGGCTTCATCCCTGGGATGCAAGGCTGATTCAACCTCTGCAAGACCATAAATGTAATTAATCAACAGATGTAATAACAAGAACCACATGATTATATCATTAGACGCATAAAAAAACTTTTGATAAAAATCCAACATCCTTCTTAACAAGACCCCTCAAACACCTAGGCATAGAAGGAACATACATCAAAATAGTAAGTGCCATCTATGATAAACCCACAGCCAGCATTTTGCTAAGTGGACAGAAACTGGAAGCATTTCCCCTGAAAATCAGAATAAGACACTCTCACGTCTCCTGTTCAACATTGTGTTAGACCAATTAGACAAGACAAGGAAATCAGGGGCATCCAAATAGGAAAAGAGGAAGTCAAGTTATCCCTCTTTGCTGATGATATAATCCTATACCTCAAAAATTCAAGAGAATCTGTCAAAAACCTCCTTGCACTGATAAAATACTTTGGCAAAGTCTCGGGGTGCAAAATAAATGTACAAAAGAGCCACATTCTTATACACCAAAAACAAACAGGCAGAGAACCAAATAAAAAGCACAATCCCATTCACAATAGCCGTACAAAAAAAGAGATATCTTGGCCTCTTCCTAGCCAGAGAGTGAAAGACCTATATAATGAAAACCACAAAACACTGCTCAAAGAAATCAAAGAAGACACAAACATGGAAAAATAGTCCATGCTCATGGATTGGAAGAATCAACATTGTTAAGATATCCATCCTACCCCAGGTAATCTACAGATTTTTAAAAATACCCATTAAATTATCAACATCATTCTTCTCAGACCTGGAAACAATACAAAAATTCATTTGGAAACAAACAACCATGAGTAGCCAACACAATCCACTTCAAAAGAAACAAAGTGGGAGGCATCACACTTCCAAACTTTAAACTTTATTATAAGGCTATAATAATCAAAACAGCCTGGTATTAGTACAAGAATAGGCATATAGACCTGTGGAACAGGATAGAGATTCCAGAATCAAAACCTCAATTTCTCAATCAACTCATCATCAACAAAGCCTCTACCAACAACCGCTGGGGAGAGGAGAACCTATTAAGTAAATGGTGCTGGGAAAACTGACTTAACAGGATCCTTACCTATCACCATACAAAAAAAATCAACTCTGAATGCATCAAAGACCTAAACATAAAACCTCGAACATTATGAATCTTAGAAAACACAGGATACACCCTTATGAAAATCAGAGTGGGCAACCAATTCATGATCAAAACCCTAAATGTCCATGCCATAAGAAATAAAATAGACAAGTGGGACCTCATCAGACTGAAAAGCTTCTTCCAAGAAAAAGAAACCATCAAGAGAGTGGGGAGACAACCCACAGAATGGGAAAAAAAATATTTGCCAACTGTATATCTGACAAAGGCCTAACGTCCAGGATCTACAAGGAACTCAAACACACCAAAAGGAAAAAAACAAACAGTCTCAAAAGAAGATATACGGGCAGCCAACAGACACGTGAAAAAGTGCTCAGCCTCACTCATCATCAGAGAAATGCAAATCAAAACCACATTGAGATACCACCTAACAACCCCAGTAAGAATGGCCAACATTAATAAAACAAACAGCAACAGATGCTGGTGAGAATGCGGAGAAAAGGGAACGCTTCTCTATTGCTGGTGGAAATGTACACAAGTTCAACCTCTATGGAAAACAGTGTAGCAATTTCTAAAAGAACTAAAAATCAACCTTCCTTGTGACCCAGCAACACCACTACTGGAAATATACCTGGAGGAACACAAATCACTCTACCAGAAAGATACCTGCATCCTCATGTTTATTGCAGCACTATTCTCAATAGCAAAAACATGAAACCAACTATACTTCCCATCAAAAATGGACTGGATTTTTAAAATGTGGTACATATACACAATAGAATATGACACGGCCATAAAGAAGGACAAATATATGAACTTCATTGCAACTTTAATGGATTTAGAGTCTATCATACTCAGTGATCTATCACAGAAACAAAGAACTGAATACCACATATTCTCACTCCTAAGCAGAACACTGCCAGGGGAGGGAGATGGGGCACATAACATCAAACCAAGCAAAGCGGGGACCAAAGTGAGACCCAAACTTTACCCGTATGATGACCACTTGTATACCTAATCCTGAATTGTACCCCACATCTTTAAAATAAATAAATAAAAGAAAAAAAAAAAAATACATACACGCAGGACTTATAAAATGTCATCAAAATTCTTCATTAGGCAGAAAGTAGTGGTTCATGCCTGTAATCCCAACACTATTAATTTTTTAAGTAATAAATAAATAATCCTACATCATAGTGTTTTCCAGACTTCAATGTTTAGAGATCATTTCATTCTTTAATTTGATCATGGTCTTCTTGAAGAATGTAGTTAGACAAATATTCAGGAGGCTCAATAAGAAATACTACTATTTCACATGAGATGGCCACTATTATCACCCTCATTCAGGACACAGAATGGTTAAGTAGCTTGCTCAAGGCCTTACGCTACTAAATGACAAGCCAAAATTTGAATCCAGGCATTATAGCACCAGAACCCATGCTTCTAACCACTAAACTATGCTGACCCTACAGGAGGTAAACATCATCAGCAGAAACTGAGACAGGTTGACATAAACTTGCCTCAAATCACGTAACTAGTAAGAGACAAATCAGAATTCACACCCAGAGCCATCTGACTCCTAAGCAAATGTTCTTAGTCATTTCACAGACTGCCTCAAGTTTTCTTTTCCCTCAAAGCATGTCTTACTTCAGGCCCTTTGCCCGCCCTCCTTCTCAAGGCCAATCACAGCCAGGGAAAGGATGAAAGTTCCAGGAGGTTCAGGCCTTCCCTGGGTTAAAACATCCATTGCCTGTAGTCCAATCCCAGGGGAATCTGGGCAGCCAACAGGGTGACATGAAGACAGTGGGAAAATGTGGAAAGAGAAACAAAAGCCGGGCTAGTGAGGGCTTCCAAACCTGCTTTTCTTACCAACAAAGCACCCATTCCTCAAAAGTCACAGTAGATTTGGGGGCATTCTGCCTGATTTGAAACAGGGAGCTTAACTCACAGTTAGCTGCAGGACAACTTGTTGAGTCAGTTATTGGAGTGTCTGGGGAGAGGCAAGTTTTTGTAGATCTGAGTGCAGTTGGGTCAGGAAAGGAAGGATTGTGAAACAGTAAGACAGAATTTAGATAATTTATGACTACATGCATACAAACATATACAAATTTATTAAAACTCAAGTAAAATAGAACTGAAGGGAAAATGCAAGATAATGCTGACCAAAACAGGAAGTTCAACTCTGGGAAACTGAAGGAAGGCTACAGGCCAGGCAGCATGAGTGTCTCTTAGCAGCAGAAGGCAGGCAGTGTAACTAGGTGGGTGGAACCTCAGTAGAATTGCTCACCACCCAACAGCAGAGGCCCTGGAGGAAAAGACCCTGCTTCTCTAGTGGAAGGATTCATCCCTGGCCTCACCTTGAAGTGGCTTGTTCAGCTGTGTGAATCCTGTTCTAGTGCTTCCATCCTTCATCGCCTTCCTTTCAGCAAATCTTTTCACACATGAGGTATGCCAACTCACAGCTCCCAGCGCTACACAATGTTGATGCATAGTCCAGGGTTTCCTTGCTCTGAGGTACAGTGTGGTGGTAACTTTGAACAGAATTAACTTGCTAGTGGAGCTGAGAAAGAGGAGAAACCCATAAAGTCAGAAGAGTGATATTTAGTAGAGAAATCATGCTGGTTTTGATCTTCAAGGACAGAGTTTCTCCATGTCTAATCTCTGTGACGAGCACCATCAGCATCACCTGGACACTTGTTAAAGTGCGTATTCTCAAGCCCCTCCTCAGACTTACTGAATCCTTAAAAACTCAGAGGTGGGACCCAGCAATCTGTGTTTAACAAACTGGTATAATAAACCATATACTGTCAGCCCTCTGTATCAGTGAGTTCTGCAACCTCAGATTCAACCACTGTGGATCAAAAATATTTAAAGAAAAATACAAAATAACAATACAACAACTAAAATACAGGCTTAAGAACAATACAGTATCACAACTACATACATAGCATTTTCATTGCATTAGGTATTATAAATAATCTAGAGATGATCTAAAGGACAGCATACAGGAGGATGTGCGTAGGCTATATGCAAATGCTACAGTATTTTACAGAAATGACTTCAACATTTGCGGATTTTGGTGTCTGACAGGGAGGGGATAGTTGGAAGAAATCCCCCTGATGATAACAAGGGATACTATATTTGGTCTTCGTCCCAGGTTCCTAGCACAGAGCTCCTAAAGCTCTTAGAATTTCCTCAGTGTCCTCTGTTATTCATAATAAGCCCCTTTCAACCATATCTGTGTTTATGCCAATGATATGAACACTGGACAGACCCCTAGATAGTTTTAGGATGGGGCTGGTAGACAGAAGAACAAACCATAGGATTAGAGGGTTGGAACCACCACTTCTAGAGAGAGAAGAAGAACTGGAGATTGAGTTAATCACCAAATTTCCCCCACCAAATCTTTAAGTACACCTAAATGTCCTCCCATTCTTATCAATTCCCTTTTACTATATTAGAGTCAGTACCGCCCCCTCATTCTACCAAGGCCAATCCTTCACCTGTGTTTTAAATCACATCTTTTATCACTATCTCAGGAGCCCCAAACTGTCAACTATCCTCTCTGTTCCCTACGTGATCAATCACTTCCTCTTAATTAGTTCCATTCCCATACCATTTAAACATATTCTAGTCTTTTCCATCTCAGAAACAAACGTCAACAGGAAAATAAACCTCTTTCTAGTCCCTTTTGGTTATTGTTTCACCTTGTCTTCCAATGTCTCTCTCTTCAGTACTCTTCAGATCAAGCTTTCACCCCATCATTTCCCCAAAGCAGCTGTCAATAGGTCATCAATGATAACTTTAGCATCATGACTCAGCTATTTTCACGAGGCTATGTAATTGAATCATTTATAGCAAAAACATTCATTTATTGTTCTTATGTCTTCAGGTTAGTGGAGACTCAGCTAACTCCGGTGAGTTTGACTGGAATTAGCTCAAGCCATTTGCTTGGTTCAAATCTATTCCATGTGTCTCTCATTTTGGAGCAATCAGATGGTATTCAGGGTGTGTTCTTCTCATGATTATGGCAGATACACAAGAGAGGTGAGCAGAAACATGCTATGCCCCTTATCATCTAGGTTCAGAATGATCAGCCTATTACTTCCACTTACATTTTTTAATTGACAAATAATAACTGTATATAGTTATGGGGTGCAATGTGATTTTATGACATATGTATACACTGTGCAATAATTACATAAAACTAATTAAAATCCAGCACCTCAGGGATGCTGACAAGATGGCAACCAGACAGTTCGAACTGTGAGAGTCTCTGCAAAATCCAGCACCTCACAGACATTGTTTCTTTGTGGTGAGAACATTTAAAACCTACTTTTTTTTTAAATTTTTTTAATTTTAAAGATGTGGGGTACAATTCAGGATTAGGTATACAAACATTGATTATGCAGGTACCCTTGTTGATGAGGTGTGCCCCTCCCTCCCCTAGCAGTTTCCCTCAACTGTTAATCCCACCCCCCCTTCCCTGACAGTCACCCACTACAGCCAATCCCTTTCTTATAGTATTATGATAATTGTCCAAGGTCCACTTTTGAGTGAGGACATATGGTACTCTGTTCTTTGTTTCTGTATGATCGACTCTAAATCCATCCAAGTTGCTGCGAAGTCCATATGTTTGTCCTTCTTTATGGCTGCATAATATTCCATTGTGTATATGTACCACTTTTTTAAATCCAGTTCACTTTCTATGGGCAGCATGGTTGGTTCCATGTTTTTGCTACTGTGAATAGAGCTGCAACAAACATACATATGCAGGTATCTTTTTTGTAGAATGATTTAAGTTCCTCCGGGTATATTCCTAATAGGGGAATTGCTGGGTCATATGGAAGGTCAATTTCTAGTTCTTTCAGAAGTCGCCACACTGTCTTCCAAAGAGGTTACACTAGTTTGCATTCCCACAAGCAGTACAGAAGCGTTCCTTTTTTTCTGCATCCTCGCCAGCATCTGTTGCTGTTTGTTTATTAATGATGGCCATTCTTACTGGGGTTAGGTGGTATCTCAATGTGGTTTTGATTTGCATTTCTCTAATGATGAGTGAGGCTGAGCACTTTTTCATGTGTCTGTTGGCTGCCCGTATATCTTCTTTCGAGGAGTGTCTATTCACGTCTTTTGCTCACTTTTGAAAGGGGTTGTTTGTTTTTTTCCCTTTGGTGCATTTGAGATCCTTGTAGATCCTAGATGTTAGGCCTTTGTCAGATATACAGTTGGCAAATATTTTTTTCCCATTCCGTGGGCTGTCTCCCTGATCTCTTGATGGTTTCTTTTGCTTTGCAGAAGCTCGTTAATTTGATGAGGTCCCATTTGTCTATCTTATTTCTTATGGTATGGGCACTTAGGGTTCTGATCAGGAATTGGTTGACAGTTCCAATTTCCATAAGGGTGTCCCCTGCGTTTTCTAACATTCTTATAGTTTGAGGTTTACGTTTAGGTCTTTGATCCATTTATAGTTAATTTTTGTGTATGGTGATGGGTAGGGGTCCTGTTTCAATCTTTTGCATGTGATCAGCCAGTTTTCCCAGCACCATTTACTGAACAGGTTCTCGTCTTCCCGGTGGTTGTTGTTGGAGACTTTGTCAAAGATGAGTTGGTTGAGAAATTGAGACTTTGCTTCCGGAATCTCTATCCTGTTCAATTGGTCTATATGCCTGTTCTTGTACCAATATCAGGCTGTTTTGATTATTGTAGGGTTATAGTAAGATTTGAAGTCTGGAAGTGTGATACCTCCTGCTTTGTAAAACCTACTTTTAAAAGCAATTTTGAAATATTCAGTACATTATTATTAACCATAGAGACCAGGCTTGGTCAAAGCAAGTCATATGGCCATGACCAATATCAGTAGGCTATAGAGATTATTTCTTCTCTGTTGGCATTGCAAAAATATATGGTAAAGGTTTGGGTACAGAGAGAGAGTAAAGAATTGGGAACAATGATGTTGTCCCCAGTTACCAAAACAGTGATCAGTGTTTCATGATCATCTTATGGAACTCAATAGTGTTTTTCAAGAAAGAAGGGTCACAGTTGAAGTCTCTCCCCTTGGCACTCAGAATGGCATAATTCTGGATTCCCTTCTACTTTTCGGGTCATTTCCTGTCAGATTTCCTTTCAGATTCGCCCTTCTCTCTCTGGTCAATCAATAATAGGTAAGATTAATTGGTTTTTCTTTTATCACCATATACTTTCTTCCCAAGAGACACCATCTGAGACCACAGCTTTCATTATCATTTAAACACTTGGAACATCCCCAATTGTTTATCCCCAGCTCTCACCTATTCTACTCTGACCTCCATTCCATTCCATCCAAATGACTCTGCTACATCTCCACATTGGATTTTGCAAGCCTGCCTTAAACTCAATGTCAAGGATCAAAATTCAAGCTCTAATTTTAATCTGATTCAACTCTGGCATCTTCTACATCCGTGAAAGCTCCACAACCTGTCTAATTGTGCAAGGTGGAAAACTAGGTTTCATTTTTAAAATGTCTCTTCTACCAGCTCCAGCTGATATAGAACTACCAGCTCCACATCCAATCTAAAACAAAATTCTGTTGATCCATTTCCCTAAATAACCCCTAATGTATCCCCATCTTCACTGCCACCCTATGCCAAGATGCCATCAAGTCTCACCTGGACTAATTAAATAGCTTAAAAGTTGTCTACTTCCCCCATTCCCTCTGATATCCTTCCACAAAGCAGTTAGGGTGAGTATTCCTTACTAAATGCAAATTTGACAGTGTCACACCTGCACCAGTTCCAAGGTCTAGGGTAACTACCTCAGGAAAGCCTTCCGTGCCTCTTCAGCCTTGGTCTATCTCCTTGTGATACACTGTCATGTAACTGTTTCTTTTCCTCAAGAGAAGTTACCTCAGTCACTAATAATACAATTGTTAGTATGTCCATCTAATCAGCACCTCTCTCCCCATTAGGCTATTAACATCACAAGGGCAAAAACTGTGTCTGGTTTTGCTCACCCTTCGATTCTTAGCATCAGTTATGGCTTGGCATGTAGTAGCAGTTCAACAATTTTTTTGTGTAAATATATGAATGAATGAATGAATGAACAAAAGTCTTATAACTGTCTCATTTACTGTCATTTAAGATAAATAAGAGTTTTACAAGAAAAGAATTTTTCACATTTCTATGAATTTTTTAACATTTCATAACTGGATTGCAAGCTTCTTGGAGACAGTGAATCAGACTTTTATTCTTTGTCTCCCACCTAGTGTCCCAGGTATTCAGTAAGCAACCCTCGTGTAAAACATCTTGTACAGCACGTAATTTGTTTGAAATATTTAGGAAACAAATTATTTTGTTATATTACTTACAGCTAGGAGACAGGAGGACATAATCATATGTTATAACTACTACTGTGCATCCGAGCATGCTGGCAGATTTGAATTAATTGATAATTGTTATTGAAACTTAATATGATTATATAATATTGAGGTCTCCCAGTTAAATTCCACTACAATTATGTCATGACATTAGAACATTAGCATATATTACTAGAAAATGCTAAATTCATATGAATCCATTCTCATCACAAATTTAAGGTGACTGACATTTATTAAATCTTACATGCTATATCATCTGGAGTACCAATAAGAAACAGAAGGTTTCAGTTGGTACATTCAGTTGGGACATTGCCGATAATGCAGGGTTAATGGACCCAACCAGAAATACTGAGGCACCCAGACACTAATAGCCACTTCTAGGCCTGAAGAAGAAAGGGGGGGAAATGATGTTATAAAAAGTTGTTTGGAGAGCTGCATTTGGGAAGCCAGACTGCACAACAGAAATGATAGTCATTAATAGATCAGCCACAACCAGAACTGAGTGTGAACAGAGAGAGTGGAAGAAACAAATTTCTCTACCTCTATTTTCTCCCACCGTGCAATCTCCTACCCATGCTCTCCTTCCTCCCCTCATCATTGGCCAAGTCCATCCAGAAGGGGTCAGAAGATGTTAAGGGGAAAGAGAAGCATTGGAGAGCCCAGTGTCACACAGATAGTGAATGTTGGTTCTGGTATTTGAATTCCAGCAGGCAGACTCCATATACTATGATCTCATTCACTATTTTTTACATGTCCAATGGATGACTGTTTCAAATACAATTATTATAATTTTAATAAAATTTGATGACACCTACAGATGTGTATTTTTATTATATATTCCACCATTGAAAAAATCGCTCGCCTTATGGTAGGTAATGTATATGCAAACATTTTTAATCAAGATAACAGCCTCTCCATTTGAAATCTAAAGATCCAATATTTAGTGGGACTAGATGCTCTAGGGAAAAATCTCTAATCTAGCCCTCTATCCTATTAAGTGAAGAACAACCTTAAGTATTGTAACATCCTTTGCTCTCAAAGGTGGGCAGTGAAGAGGAAAGAGAATCCCAAATGATGTCTGATTTTTGGCCCCATGCTTTTCTTTATCTCTAAGTGGTGTTCCCAACAAGGGCCCCAGGTCTGTCTCTGGCACATCCTCTGGTCTTGAGGTCCTTCTGTTCCTCACCCGCTCATGAGGCCCACCGGTGACAAGCCCTCAGGGAGCACGCATAATCTCAAGGGACTCTGCAGCTTTTTCAGGAGGTTCTTTATCGCCCTCTGGTGGCTGATCTGAGAAATACCTTGTTCAAATTGAAGACCAAGGCAATGAGGAAGGTGACATCAGCACTGGGCACTAAATCCCTGCTTCCTTTTCCATTCAGTCAGACCCGGAGAGTGCCTCCAGGGACTCCAGACAAGTAGACCATATGACTAGTTCCTGTCATTGACCAAACTAAAGACTCCTGGGTCTTGCCTCTCAAAGTATGCCCCCGCAACAAGTAACATTTGAGAGCGTGTTAGAAATTCACAATCTGAGTCAGAACCTACATTTCTTTCTGTTTTCTTTTTTCTTTTGAGTGAGCAAGTAGGAATTTATTAGGAGACAGGAAAGCCCCCCGGCAGCAGGAGGGGTCTTGAAAGAGAGTTGCCCAGAACCTGCATTTCAGTGAGTCCCAGATGATTTATATGCAACTAACACTGAGATGCATTTTTCCTTGATTTTTTTTGTTTGCATTTCTCCCTACGTCCTCACTGAAAAAGTACAATATGTGATCAATTCCCAGGAGTAAGCCCTAATTCCTCAAGTTAAGTCTGCAACTAGGATAAGGAGAATGAAAAGAAGTGGAACTCAGAAGACCTTGGATCAGAATTTGGTCCTGCTATGATTAACTAAAATATAATTAAATTATCTGAGACTTTTTACTCTAAATTTTCAGATGAAAATAACTCTACTTCTTAGGGAACTAAGGATGAAACCATTTTCTGGTTAACGACATGTAACTTGAGGTTATTCTTCAATTTCTAACGTTATTCCACTGTCCTTCTAGAAACAGTCACATGCAACCCTCTGAGTTCAAGCCACAGTCCTCTACTGGCATCCAGTGGTGAATGGTGTAATGTGGAAACGTCAAACATAATCATGCAATAAACCCTAGAACTGACCAAGAAAGATGGAGCCTAACACCAGCATGTGACTCATCACGTGACCTCCAAAAGAGAGGAATGGGAGAAATGTGGTTACAAGCCCAATGTCAGCTGAAATCAACAGCAGACAGAGATTTAATTGTTCTAAGCAGGAATATATACAACTGATATACAGTTCATTATCAATTGCCAGGTGCCAAGCTAAAGAAATGTGTGCTCAATTTTCTTCTGTGCATCATCTCAAATTAGATGTAAAATAATTGCTAAGAGTTCAGTCATGCTGAGATCCATTATTCAGTGATAAAATTAACATTTCTAAAGTATTCTATAACAAATGGCAGGTTTCTTGCCTGAATCATGGGTCCCAGCTTTGTGTCTTTTCATTTGCTTTATTTGCATGTTCTACCCTTTCTACCCTTCACCTCCAAAAAAGTAAAAATAGCAGTAAGCAAAGATAGGCACACTGGCTTTCAATAAAGGAGATATCCATGTATAGTGGTCACTCTCTATCAGTAGAGAATGGTTAATATCCCTAAAAGGCAATCATAATGTCCACAAGGACAGAGGACACTTTTTGTGTTGCTTGACATTTTACCTAGCTTTGGAAATTGTAGTACTTTTTATCACTAATTGCAACTTACGGATTCCCTGCCTAGGAGCAACTTCAAAGAATTACATTTTAGAAATATCCAGCACCTCATTTTTAAAAAATTAAAGCACCTCCTCACATTTTCTCGCCTAAGATAATCTCATATGCAGATATACTTTTCACTGAAGTCAATGAGAATCTGAAAACCTCAATTGCAATGAGAATATAAATTGTGATTAACAATATTTATTTTGGCACAGTTAATCTAACCTCGATTTAAGTCTTTGTAGTTATTATTTTTCCTTGCATGTTAGAAGCAAAAATTTGTACAACCTTTTTATATATGTTACCTTTTTATTATCCAACTACTTCTACAGTATTTTTTTTTCCTCAGGACTTTTTAGATTCTTGAATGTAAACTTGCTGATTCCTCAGGAAGCCCACACAGCAATTTGGTAAGATGAGTAGATCGTGTCTACCCCAGTTGTGTGCAGCTGTGTGAAAGGCAGGTAGGGCAGTTCCAAAGTTTCTACAAATGCCTGTGATTCCTGGAAACTCTGGCCAGTTCTAAACCCTACTGACTGGAAAGGAACTTGAAGTCTCCTCTAAGTCTCTTGTCACAGTAATGAGGAAGTTTTTGGTTTTTTTTTTTTCCTAGCAACAGCTAAAATTCCAAGGAAGATTAAAATTGCGGAAGTCTCCTAGATCTTCCTTGGCGCCCTCCATTGTCTATGTGCTCTGGCTACTTACCCTTGAGTTTCCTCAAAACAGAACTACAACCTCAGTGTAGGCCTAGGACTAGTAATACTATCCAGCCAATTCTAAGTAAAAAGTTTGTGTAACTCGAAAAACCTTGACCAAAATCTGAGGGTGATTTTAGGACAATGCTAAAGTCAACATAAATTAACAACAAAAAAGGTGCTTTGTGTCTTGCCACCTTGGAATAAGCTGGACAATCTTGATGTGTGAAGTTGATGGTGTTGTTTTGGTGTGGCATCTTACTAAAGGCAAAATGATGACTTGGTTGTTATTCATATTCCGTGGCTGCTTGATTTATAAGCATAGTTTTTTTAAAAAAGTATTTTCTTGTATCATCACAGTTTGTGAGCAAAATCTCAGAAGCAATTTTTCTATTTGCTCTTCAGAATTCCAGTACTGGCAAGACAAGGAGAATGATTTCTAACAGCATCCTGTCCATTTTTGAAACAGAAATACTAAAAGGAAGTGAATCTAGGAGAAACATGTATGTTACTCTCTAGCTATGTAACATTGAAAAAGGCTAATTTTTAAAGCAATCCTATTTAAAAAGAAGTCACTCAATTTGAGTCTCAATTCCCTTACCTTTAGATGAGAAGAGTGATTTAGATGACTGCTAAGGCATCTTCCAGTCCTAAAATCCATACCCCACTCTTCCCATATCCTTTCCTCCTCTAATACAACAAATCTCAGTAAATTTTGGCACTATTATCCATTAAAATTAAATCTGAGTGTCATCTTTGACACCTCCTCTTCCAACCTTCCTCTTTAAATCATTTACCAAGAGCAATTTTCCCCACATCCTTAATATTTCTGGGATGCATCCATTTTATTTCCACCTCCGGGTTTGACCATGTAAGAGGTCTTTCCTTATTTGCATAAGTGACTTTACAAGCCAGGATCATTCAGAATTAAGTTGAGAGATGATGGGATAAATTACCTCATGTATTTATAATGTATAAAAGAATCTGGTATCCTAGGAAAACATGACTTCAATTTGAAGTGTATAGCTAATTTACCTGATTTTAAACTAAAAATCTTATTTAATATAAATTTTAAGTATACTGAAATGTTTAAGGGACTGGGCATGTGGCTCACATGTGTAATCCTAGCACTTTGAGAGGCTGAGGCAGGCAGATGGCCTGGGGCCAAAAATTTGAGGTTACAGTGAACTATGATCATACCACTGCAGCTTGGGTAACAGAGTTAGAACCTATCTAAAAAAAAAAAAGAGAGAGAGAGAGGGAGAGAGAGATTTGGGAAAATTCAAAATGCAATCTAGTTAATCAAAATGTATTTGAGTAACAAGATTTTCTTAAGCTGTCAGGAAGACTTGTTAAGCTTGTGATTCTGTTTTGCCAAGCATTTGAAATACCTAGCAAAAAATAAAATCTATTAAATTAAGATAGTTATTCTAAGATCTTTAGAATAATTTATTCAATCAAGTTTGTAAATGAGAAGTTTTGTTTGTTGGACTGGAGCTAAACATTGATTAAACATCAAATAAAAATGATTGCTAATATTTATATAAATATTAGAGTAGGATTTATTGAACTTGATGAAAATTACTTGATGTAAATTTGCAAACCTAACTAAAACTGGACATTGATTTTAAACCCAAGCAAATATTAACAGTCCTTTCTATACTCAAATTCCCCTTTAGACATTAATTTTACCGGCAATTACAAAAAGAGTTCTCTTCTTAGTACAGAAATGCTCATGTTTAGGGAGTTGGTCTGGAATATATTAATAAGTATCTCTTGTCTCTTAATAAATACATGAGCGCAAAGTCAAACCAAGATTTAGAGCATGTCAAATGCTTGGATTCCAGTCTAACTTTTTGTGATTAATGTAGAAAAAAGCCACAGTACCTCTTAGGGTTCTACTGAAATGCTGCAGGACAAATATATTTCAAAAACAGAGAAAATGTTTTAGCAACTTGGTAGTCTTTAAACTGCAATTTAAGCTTTACTAAAAATTTGTCACTTCCCCTGCATGACTAGAGTGGCATCTTGGCACCTTTTTTTTAATATGGCTGGGACTTGTTACTGGTCAGTGATACTCCCTAAAACACAGTTTTTACAGGTTGACAAGATCTGCAAATACAAACTAAATTAACCTGTAAGAAGGGTGCTCACCAGGTGTCAGATCAGCGTAGAGGATTCTCTGCACTCACTTCTCTGCCCTCTCTACCCTCGCTCTTCCAATTAATGTGCTTTATTATTCTAAACTCTAAATAAATCAGCAGTGAGAATTGAGCAAAGACTCTTCTGCTTAACAGATGATCTCTTCCTGGAAGAAATTCTGGAGGAAATATAACTTGCTAACAGCTGAGTCACAGCTGTGCATAACCTTATTAAGTAGAGAAAGTTTGTGAAGAGCTCCAGAGTTGAGTCTTCATGATGTTCTCTAATTATATGCAGAATTGAATATGGAAACACTAAGTATGTGTCTTCTCTACATATATTGAAACCCATAATTTGGTTCACCTCTAGTTCCTTCCCCTTCTCACACTGCCTCACTCAACAGCTGATTGTATGTGTCTATAATGCTCTTCTTTTATAGGAGGTGGAAAGCGGAAAGACTCAAGAAATATACTCCAGTGGTTTCTCAACAGAACACTATTGGCATTTTTATTCCTGGTGTGAGACTGTCCTGCGCATTAGGGGATGCTTCTCACATCTCTAGCCCCTAGCCACCAGTCATTGGAAATTTGCAGGACCATTTTTGTTTGTTAACAACACCCTGCCTGTAAGGGCAACTCCCCTCACCCCCTCACCCTGTGAAAACCACTGGACCTCAGCAGAACAGAGAAGGTAGGCCACCACTGTTTTTAACCCCTTAACCTCTGTATATGGGCCCAGCTCTTTGCCATGTCTCTGCTTTAATAGAGTGGTCTTTTCGACAAATGAAGCCACAAAGCTAATCTCCACTAACATTTTCTACTCCACTCTCATGCCAATATAGGCACAGAGCCTCAGGAGAAATGAGGGGCGAGACCTATGTTGTGATGTAGGTTTGAGCAGAAAAGGAGACTGCAGAACATCACAGTTGGAAGGCATCTTAGTAATCATCTAATCAGTCACCCTCACTTTAGTGGTGAAGAAACAGAGGGTGTGAATTGTTACTTCTAAAATATACTCCAAATGTTAGTTATTACCGTGATAATTAGTAACTATTACATTTACTACTACAAAACCTGTCCGCTTTAAAATTGCTTAACCTCTCGGAAGCCTGTTTTAGTTCAGGGTTCTCTAGAAGCCAAACTGGATCCAATAGTGTGGATGAAAGGGCTTTATTCTAGAGGTGTTCCGGCAAGGCAACACAGTTGAGGGTGGGGGAAGTGATGTGGTATGATACAGGCTGTTCTGGGCCACCAGGTCCACCTTCAGGAATGAAACACCTTTCCTCCCCAGCTGCTGGGCATGTGGCTGGCAGCAGCTGAGGATCCCCGAATATTGCCTTCACTCAAGGTCATACCCCCTTCCTGGAAGAAGCCTAAATGCAAGGGTATAAATGCCCTATCTTCACCTTCCCTACTCATGTCAAATCTAACAGCCATCCCAGCTTCAGAACTTCCTGAGTGCTCACTGAGGCCTTTTCTGCCTAATCCTGCTTCCTTCTCTTTACCAAAAGGTCAATCCTGAAAACACTCCCAAATTAACATTCTGCTTGCTAATTTCCCTATCAGTATACTTACCTGGAAGTCTGACCTGCAAATGTGGACACCAGAAGTTGCTCAAGGAACAGAATCCCGTGGCAACCACCTGGCAGTGAAGACTACATTACTGGTCCTACAAGGAGCAGGTGCATCCCTGACATGCCTGACACAGGTAATAGTGCAATTGTTAATACTTTCACCTGTTGGAACAGGGATAGATGGTAAGCTGGTAAAAGAAAATGCGCTCAAGTGCAATGTATCAGGCACTTCAGAAATATGCAGAAATAGTAATTCTAAGAAAAGTAGGATCGAATGGCTGTCACTAGAAATAGTAGATAAATTAGGAAAAGATAATAGAAGGCACAAAATGATTAATCAGCCATTGAAGACTATGTGTGCTTTGATCTAAGAGTTTGTGTTCCTCCAGAAAGTATATGTTGAAATTCGAATTCCCAAGGCAATGGTTTTAGCAGGTGGGACTTTTGGAAAGTAACAACATCATGAGGGCAGAACTCTTGTGGATCGAATTCGTGCTCTTATAAAAGACCCCAGACTGCACATCAGCCCCTTCCATCATGTGCAGTTACAGCGAGAAGATGGCTGTCTATGGAGAAGCAGGGCTTCAGCAGGTGCTGAATCTGCTGGTGCCTTGATCGTGAATTTCCCAGCCTCTAGAACTGTGAGAAGAACATTTCTGTTGTTTCTAAGCCATCCAGTCTATAGTAGTTTGTTATTGAAGCCTGAACAGATTAAGACAAGGTGTGAAGCCAGAGGCATCCTTAGAGTATATTAAGAGAATCTCCTGTCCTGCTGGCAAAGAGCTGGGAAATCTGAGGACAGGTCCAGGTCTTAATCATAACCATAACATGGCTCCAGAGAAGGCTGGACTCTCAACCTATCCAGGTCTGCGTAGCAAGGTCAGGTCCCTGATTGGAAACGAGTAGGACCCTGAAAATTGGGATGGAGACATGGGGGTTAATGCACTTGAAAAAAAAATTGAATCCTTAGACTTCTCTGGGACCCCTTACCTGCAGTAGTGGACACACACCCACCACAGAAGTGGGTATGTTGGAGGTAGCTGGTCTTGTAAGAAAATGTGTTCCTTTGGGCTCTAGTCCTCTTGGCCACCAGATCAGTTAGAAGAGTTAGCACACAACACAAGTGCTGAGCTTGCCAAAGGAGGAAAGTGACCATGCCCTGGAGGACTTGCAGGACCTAGTTAACACATGCCAGCAAGCCTGAGAGGGAACATGTGAAAGTGCCAGATCAAAGGGGAGAAAGTCACAAGGTAAAATAAGGCAGAATTTACCAATATGGAAACATTTTCTTGGGATACAGGATTAACAGCAGGACAAAGACTCCAAGGCAAACGCATTCCCGGAATGGTTCTTAGTCTGGGCCATCACTTTCTCCAAGCTTCTTTTAATGTTATTCTTTTTTTTTTTTTTTTAGGCAAAAAAAAGAAAAGTTTATTTAAAAGTAAATTAGAGAAAGAAAGAGAAGGGAGAGAGAAAATCCACCTCCCCAAGGTGGGGGAGGGGACAAAAGCCAGGAAGTATGGTGACAGCCATAACTCAAAGAGCACATGGCCACACCAGAGGCTAGCAAGGCAATGGCCCTTAATTTTATTCTTATTGACAAACGGTTGTATGTATTTATGAGGTACAGTGTGATGCTTCAATACTGTATATATTGTGAAATGTATATACTGTGAAATGAGTGAATCAGGCTAATTAACACATTTATCATGTCACATATTTATTTGTGGTGAGAACATTTAAAATGAACTCTTTTAGCAAGAAATGATCATAAATGATCATAATATTTTTACTGGTGAAGGATCTTTTCTCTATGGCTGCTGAGTGATTAGGTTGGTAGTTGCTAAAGGTTGGGGTAGCTGTGACAATTTCTTAAAATAAGACAATCATGAAATTGTCATTGTGTCATGTGGCAACAACAAACTTACCACATTGACTGGCCTTTCCTTTCATGAAAGATTTATTTGTAGCATGTGATGCTGTTTGATAGCATTTTATCTGTAGTAGAACTTCTTTCAAAATTGGAATCAATGCTCCCAAGCCCTGCCACTGTTTCCTTAACTAAGTTTAGGTAATATTCTAAATCTGTTATTGTCATTTTAACAATGTTCACAGCATTTTCACTAGGAGTAGATTATATCTCATTCTTCGCTCATCCATGAAAAGCAACTCCTCATTCCTTCTAGTTTTATCATGAAATTGCAGTAATTCAGTCACATCTTCAGACTCCACTTCTAATTGTAGTTCTCTTGCTATTTCCACCACATATGCAGTTACTCCCTCCACTGACGTCTTGAACCCATGTTCAAAATTACATCATGTCTGTAATCCCAGCACTTTGGGAGGCCAAGGCAGAAGAATTGTTTGAGCCCAAGAGTTCGAGACCAGACTAGACAACATAGCAAGAGCTTGCCACTACAAAAAAAAAAAACACTTTTTAAAAAATAAGCCGGGCTCGGTGGCTCAGCCTGTAATCCCGCGTCTTTGGGAGGCTGAGGTGAGTGGATTGCCTGAGCCTGCGGGTTCGAGACCCGCCTGGGCAAGCAAGACCTCATCTCTACAATAAATCAAAAAATTAGCCGGGCGTGGTAGCGCACGCCTGTAGTTCCAGCTACTTGGAAGGCTGAGACAGAAGGATCCCCGGAGCCCAGCAGGTCGAGGCTGCGGTGGCCGGGAGCAGCCACTGCACTCCAGTCTGGGTGACAGAGTGAGACTCCAACTCAAAAAAAAAAAAAAAAATGCCTTGGTAAAACAACTACATTCTGCTACCCATTTGGAAGGTACTAAAATAACTGAACTGTTAAACCATTTTTATCATATTAATAGCTTAAAAAGCATAGCTACAATGGCAGCTGCTATGTGCCCGGCCTGTGCCCAAGTCAATGCAAAACAAGGACTCAGACCTCTGGGCAGCATCAGGGCTTGAGAAGTAACCCCCAAAGAAAAATGGAAAGTAGACTTTACTGAAATAAAACTCCCTCAGGCAGGGTACAATTATCTACTGGTAATGGTAAATACTTTTTCTGGATAATAAAGGCCTTTGCCACAAAAAATAAAATCACACGGTTGCAAGGTTTTTTACTAAATAAAATCATTCTTAGATTTGGGCTCCCCCCCTCTATTGGCTCTTACAATGGTCCTGCCTTTACCTTGTCCATAATACACTTGGTTAGTAAAGCGCTCAACATTAACTGAATAATGTGCTTACTGACCACAAAGCTCTGGACAGGTAAAATGCATAAACCAAACCTTAAAATCTACTTTAACCAAATTAATAATAGAGACCAGTGAAAAATGGGTAAATCTTCTGCCTTTAAATCTTCTCTGTATCCAATGCACCCCATATAAAGCTGGGTTTACTCCACATAAAATCATGTTTAAAAGACCCCCTCCTCTGTTACCCCGGTTGTGGGATCCCATTCTTAAAAAATCACTAATTAATATCTGTTAAAGTATCTCCAATCTTTACAACAGGTCCAGAATATTGTCCGCACCAACACCCAGGCCACCTTGCTAACTCCATCCTCCACATAGTGTCATCTGTTTCAGCCTGGGAACTTGGTCTACATCAAAAAAGTTCCAAAAACAAACAAACAAACAAAAAACAACTACCCCCTGCCTGGAAAGAACCCTACAAAGTCATTCTCACCACTCCAATAGCACTCAAGGTTAGCAAAGTGCCTACTTAAATTCATCACTTACAAGTCAAAAAAGCCAAAAAAGAAAAAAAAACCCAAAACCAAAAAACAAAAAACCCCAACATTGCTCCACCCTGCTCTGACATTTAAACTAAAAATCTTCTCACACACCATCCTGCTTCAACCAGACCACAGGCTGACCAGTCAATGCTCAGCTAAACCATAAATTTCCAATTGCTTAAAATAAACTAATTTACTGGTTACTATTATTAATTTTTTAAATGCATTGCACTCATTCTTTAACCTTGCCTTTGTCATTAACCAATGAGTCAACAAATTGATTCATGTACAACAAAAAGGGGGGAATGAAATAGCTAATGAAATATTTAAAATAATTGCAATAACTTGCTTGACATAAGTAACTCCATTTTGTTGAAATACTCCATCTTAGCTGTCTGCCTGACCTAAAAATGATACCTCCCCATTGTATACGTGTAATTGCTGTAACATTCCCCTGACTACAGACCCACAGCTGCGTTCTCCTGAGCTGATTATGCTGACCATTCTTGCTGGCCATTGAAAACTCCCTAGCCACAAGTTAGGTGTGATTGTATGCCTTGTTAATTGAAATCCAAGAGATTGTTTTTGGTCCCTTGTACCCTCACTCCCTGCTACGTAGCCCACTTGCAGTTTTTGCCTTTAAAAGCTTGTTCCAAACTTCACTTAAGTGTCAAGAGCTTTCTCAGCATAAGCCTACTCTTAACCCGCACATTAATAAAGGATTCTTAATTAAATCCTCTGTGTAATGGCAATCTACCTTCTCGTACTCTGGTCATAACAATATAACAATGAAAAAGAGTAAAGAACCAAAAAATACAGTCATACACCTACAACCAACTGATCTCTGACAAAGTCAGCAAAAATAAGCAAGAGTGAAAAGACATTCTATTCAATAAATAACGCTGAGAAAACTGGTTAATCATATATAGAAAAATGAAACTAAGCCTCTACCTCTCACCATCTGCAAAAATTACCTCAAGATGGATAAAAGACTTAAATGTAAAATTTCAAACTATAAAAATCTAGAAGAAACTAGGAAATACTCCTCTGGACTTTGATGTAAGTAAAGAATTTATGACAAAGACATCAAAAGTAAATGCAACAAAAACAAATATTGACAACTGTGACCTAATTAAACTAATGATTTTTTCACAGTGAGAGAAACTATCAACATAATAAACAGACCACATGAAGTATAGGAGGAAGTATTTGCAAACTATGCATCTGACAAGAGACTAAGACCCAGAATTTATTTAAAAAAATAAATCAACAGGAGAAAAAAAAACATTAAAAATGGGCAAAAATCATAAAATGACATCTCTCAAAAAGAAATACAAGCAATCAACAAGAACATTAAAAAAACTAATCATCAGAGAAATGCATAGTAAAAGTACAATGAGATACCATTTTACACCAGTCAGAATGCCTATTAATAAAAAGTTAAAAAATAACAGATGTTGGCAAGGGATTGCATATACACTATTGATGGCAAGGTAAATTAGTTCAGTCCCCATAGGAGGCAGTTCAGAGATTTCTTAACTAAAAATAGAAGAACTACCATTCAACACATCAGTCCACTTCTGAGTATATACCTCCCCACCCCATCCCCCCAAAAAGAAATCATTCTACCAAAAAACACCCGAATTCATGTGTTTCTTGTAGCATTATTCACAATAGCAAAGACATGAATTCAACCTAGATATCAGCCAATGATGGACTGGATAAAGAAAATGTGGTTCATCATGGAATTCACGGTCATAAACCATGGAATACTACATACACAGTCATAAACCATGGAATACTACACAGTCATAAAAAAGAATGACTTTTTTCTTTTTTTTTCTTTTTTTTTTGCAGTTACATGAATGCAGCTGAAGGCCATCATCCTAAGTGAATTAACACAGAAACACAATATCAAATATCTTATGTTCTCACTTATAAGTGAGAGCTAAACCCTGGGCATACATGGATATAAAGATGAAAACAATAGATACTGGGGGCAGGGAGAGAAGAAAGCAAGGGTTGAAAAATTACCTATTGTGTATTATGTTTACTCTTTGGGTGGCTGGATTAATAGAAGACCAAACTTCAGTATTATGTAATATATCCACATAACAAACCTGCACATGTACCTCCTGAATCTGAAATTTAAAAAAAATTAAGGCTGTGCTCAGCCTTTATTCCCAGCACTTTGGGATGCCTAGGCAAGTGGATTGCCTGAGCCCGTGGGTTTGAGACCACCCCAGGCAACTTTGCGAGATCTTGTCTCTACAGTAAATTGAAAATTAGCCTAAAGTTTCGGCAACTTGGAAGGCTGAGAAGATGTATCGCCAGAGTCCAGCATGTCGACACTGAGATGGCTGTGTGTGTGCCACTGCACTCCAGTCTGGGTGACAGAGTAAGACTCCAACTCAAAAAAATTAAATAAAATAAGATTAGATTAAATTTAAAATTTACTATATTATATATATATACATATGGAAAGATAGAAACTATATCTCTATTTTAAAATGATATGTAGAATGAAATATTTTAATAAACTCTTATTTGCACTTTTAGAAGTATTTTATAATAATATAAATTCAAATGAGGAAAATAAGTTAATAGAAAGTAGATAAATCCTTAAGACTAGCAGAAATTAAAACATTGCTGTTTAATAAATTCCATATACAGATTTGAAGACACATTTAATGCTATTTCATAAGATGACTTCCCCCAAAAGAGAAAAGCAAACAACAAGAAAAATATATTAAAGAAAAGGAAAAACTGAAAGGGGGATGGATTTTCCATTATCTAACTAATAGGAATTGCAGATAGGCAGAAAAGAGAAATTAGGTAAGAATAAATTATTAAAGCAATCAATCAAAAGAGAACATAAGAAAGTCCCTATAAAAAATATTTATGTATGCAAACACTGAGAAAGTGAACCTATTAAATGTAGGCCAGTGACTCCACATGCCTGTGAGGAAATAATTGATTTAATTTTAATGGGGTGATTAATCATACAAAACAATCAGCCAAACAACCAAACAAATCAGCCAGCGGAACTAAACCTACTCAAAATAATGAATTCAATGAACTATAAGTCAAATACTCCAAGTATAGGCAAACAAGAATATAAAAATGTGTAAATTCTTAATTAATACTAATTAAAATTATATTATTAAATTGCTAATAATAATTTTGCTGCACATAATAAATATTATTTTTACTTTTTGTTTAAAAATGTTAATAGACAAGCAAAGCTTGGATATTGAAATATATGAAAAGATGTACAAGTGCTTTAAAAAGCTGAAACTGTTCCATTACTCTACAGTCATTTTAATTTTGATGAAAGTGAATTTGACAAGTTAGTCTTTATGAATATTCTTCATTAATGACTTGTCTTTGATATTGTTTTCAGGTGACTAATTTTAAACTATTCTGTCTTCTTCCAATCATTCCATTTATACATTTTGCCTATGGCTATTTGCTTAATTACTGGTTAGTGATTCATTAAAAATAGACAACAAGTTACTAGAGTATATTTATTACACTTTAATTCTGGATGATCAGTGCATATATTACATAATTTTGCACACTTCTAGACATAACACCAAACCTTAAATTTTTGCATTTTCTGTAAACATTTCTAAATTATCTAGCATATAGTTCTGCCTTCCCTCAGGCATTTATGTTGGTAAAGAATTATTGCCATAGCAAAATGGTAACTGGTGTTTAGTCTCTAATTCATGAACTCATGTGCAAAGAAACTACTGCTAATGAAACATAAGAAACATGTATGTAAATACTGGCTAAATTAAAACAATGAAACGCAAAGCAAAACTAAACAAAATGAAAAAAAACTTTGATTTGAATTTCCCATGTACAAAAGCTTATATTTTATTGATTTTTAAGGGAACAGCATATTATCTTGAAAATTGTTATTAAGAAATATAGTTGGCTATTTTTTCAATCAAAATTAGTTTAGAAAGCATGATAATGCACTATCTTTAAATAATTTTTTTTCACATGTGTAAAAGAACTAGAAAACTTAATGACTAGCAGCTCAAAAAGCTAAGGCACAAATGGGGAAGTTACATACTTTGGAAGCTAGCACAATTTATCAAATAGAAGTAACAATAAACATAGAATTTTTGTAGAAATTAAACTGAGAACAGTTAAAAAAAATCACCTAGGATTTTCAAAATAAAAACAAGTAAACAGGCCAGGTATGGTGGCTCAAGTCTATAATTCCAGCACTTTGGGAGGATGAGATGAGAGGATTGCCTGAGCCCAGGAGTTGGAGACCAGCCTGGGCAACTTGGCAAGACCTCATCTCTACAATTAAAAATAAAAATAAAAAAATTAGCCAGTCATGGTAACATGCACCTATAGTTCCAGCTACTTGGAAGGCTGAGGCGGAAGGATTATCTGAGCCCAGAAGGTCAGGGCTGCGGTGGCAATGAGCATGCCAGTGCACTCCAGCCTAGGTGAAAGAGTGACACTCCAACTCAATAACAAAACAAAACAAACAAATACGTATTTGAAGCATTTAAATAACTAATTAAGGACATACACATTTGATTCTGCTTTTTTTGAATGGGAACACAATTTTAGAAACATCTGTTTTTATTTAGCTTACTATGGCTCTGAAAGCAATTTTTTAAAAAATATTCAAATATACAATTAATCCTATTGGTATTGTAAGTCAGTGGTATTAAAGAAATGCTTGATATTGTCTCCTCTTCCTGTTTCTTCCTCCTCCTCCTTTTCCTCTTCCCCCCTCCCCGCTCTCCCTCCCTCTATCTCTCTCTCTATCTCTGTCTCCTTCTACATCTATCTCACTATCTGTATTTCTTGCTCTTCCTCTTTTCCTTTCCTTTCCTTTATTTTATTCAATGACACAAAATATATTGCGTTTGCATTATTCAAAATGTTGGGATGTAATTAAATGTTTCTTAAAAACTTACTTGTTAACCATTCCAGATATTACTTTTAGATTACTGGATTTTCATGAATAATTATTAAGAAAATATATTTTGAATGTTTGATGTACATTTTATTTACAAATAAAAATTAAATTGATGAATTGCTTCTGTAAACACATTGAATACAAAAATTTCTAATTTTGATTGTATCAATTTCCATGCTTCAATCTCCCATTTTTATCAGAATATTCACAAAATTGCACTTACAATTTCTACCATTAGTTTAACAAATGCTACATCAATAAATTACAAATTTTGTCACTTTCAAAACAACACAAATTACAACTTCTATGGTAATTAGCCAAACTCATTGGTATCAGTTTTACTTCTTTTTCCTTAATGCCTTTAATTTGTAAATTCAAGAGGAGGCTTTTTACATACAAATAATTATTTATACTTCTCATATTATATAAAAACAAATGTCTTCTCTTGTTTTAAAATATAATTGTAAAAATATCTTTTTTTAACTTTTAAATTATTTTATTTTAAAATTGTGGGGCACAATTCAGGGTTAGTTATACAAATATTCATTGTGCAGGTACCCTTGTTGACGAGGTGTGTCCCTCCTTCCCCAGGCAGATTTCCACTACTGTCAATCCCACCTCCCCACCCCTCTGCCTCCAGCAGTTTCTCGCTGCTGTCAATCCTTTCTTTATAGTATTACGGTAGTTGTTCAAGGTGAGAGAGAACATGTGATACTCAGTTCTTTGTTTCTGTGAAAGATCACTCAGTATTATAGACTCTAATTCTATCCAGGTTGCTGCGAAGTTCATGGTTTTATTCTTCTTTATGGCTGCGTAATATTCCATTGTGTATATGTACCACATTTTTTTTTAATCCAGTCCTCTTTTGATGGGCACCACAGTTGGTTCCATGTTCTTGCTGTTGTGAACAATGCTGCGATAAACATATGCAGGTATCTTTTTTATAGAGTGATTTGAGTTATTCCAGGTATATTTCCATTAGGGGGATTGCGGGGTCATATGGAAGGCTGATTTTTAGAACTTTTTGGCATCGCCACACTGTTTTCTACAGAGGCTGTACCAGTTTACGCTCCCACCAACAGTGTAGAAGTGTTCCCTTTATGCCACATCCTCGCCAACATCTGTTATTTTTTGAGTTTTTGATGATGGCCATTCTGACTGAAGTTAGGTGATATCTCAGTTTAGTTTTAATTTGCATTTCCTTGATGACTAATGAGGCTAAGGCAATCTACAGATTTAATGAAATACCTATCAAATTACCAGCAACATTCTTCTCAGAACTAGAAGCATTAATACAGGAATTTATATGAAAACATAAACAACCACAAATAGCCAAATCAATCCTCAGGAAAAAAAAAAAGCAGGATGTATCATACTCCCAGACTTTAAACTTTATTATAAAGCTACAATAATCAAAACAGCCTGGTACTGGTATAAGAACAGGCATATAGACCAATGGAATAGAATTGAGATTTCAGAAGCAAAACCTCAATTTCTCAACCAACTCATCTTCGACAAAGCCTCCACCACAAACCACTGGGGAGATGTGAATCTATTCAGTAATTGGTGCTGGGAAAACTGGCTGATCACATGTAGAAAATTGAAACAGGATCCCTACCTATCCCCATACACAAAAATTAACTCTAAGTAGAACAGAGAACTAAACATAAAACCTCAAACTATAAGAACCATAGAAAATGCAGGAGACACTCTTATGGAAATTGAAACTGGCAACCAATTCCTGATCAAAACCTTAAGGGCCCATGCCATAAGAGATAAGATAGACAAGTGGGATCTCATCAAACTGACAAACTTCTGCAAAGCCAAAGAAACCATCAAGAGAGCAGGGAGACAGCCCACAGACTGGGAAAAATTATTTGCCAACTCCATGTCTGACAAAGACCTAAAATCAAGGATCTGCAAGGGACTCAAATGTGCTGAAAAGAAAAAAAAACCAGCCCCATTACAAAGTGTGCAAAAGATATGAATAAACGGTTCTCAAAAGAAGACATACGAGCAGCCAACAGATACATAAAAATATCTTTTAAGGCATGTGGATCTTAAATCAGTGTGATTTAAAATATATGCTTTTGCTGCCTTCAATAGGGTAAACTTTTTCCTTGATTTTGAAGACAAATAACATTGCAATACCAGTAAGGATAAGAGCTAAACCCCATTTTATTAAAATTATTGAAATTCTGACTTTACTTTTACTATTCTTCTATGTTTTAAAAATCTCACAGCTGTTCTTTTTTCCATAAATATACAAATTCACTATTGTAAACAAATATTAGTCACATCTTAAAATTTTTGGATAATTGTAATTTTTGTTAAAAATCTATGCAAAACCAATATATTTATAATAATAGCATCAATTAAATAACATAAAATACATTATTTCTAGATTGCTAATATTTAAATTTAAATAGTGTATTTTGATGAAATAATGAGACATTTTGTTTATTGTTTTTATAATAGAAATCACATTTAATTTATACATAAAAACTTAACTTAGGTTTCTAAAATCTTAAAGAAGGTTCTATTTCTTATGATTTTATATAATTAATAAAGTCTAACCCTCCCACATACAAAAGAAAGTAATTTATAAAATAGATAAAAAATGATTGTTTGAAAACATCAGAGTACTACAAAGACAGTCATGTTTTGAAGAGTCTGGTTTCTGAGCTGTAGGGCATTCCAATGGCATTCATAGTAAAACTATGAAAAACTAAAGCTAAAGAAAACATTGCAAAAGCAGAAAGAGAAAAATATACATTTACTTCAAAAGGGCCACATACATTTTTTTTAGCTTTTTAATAAAACGATGAAAGCAATAAACATAAAATTCCATAATGCATATGCCAAAAGAATATAGCTGCCACCTTAGAATTAACATAATTTGATATTCTGATAAACTACCTCGCAAACATAAAGAAGAAATAAATCTGTATCCATCAAAGTTACATCCTAAAACATATGAAAATATGTTTTTCAGAGACAATTGTTACTTCCAGTTAGAATAAAAATCAAACACAATGAAAAAGAAATAATAGTTTAAAAAAGAAATAGTAAAAATATGTTAATAAATGTTAAAACACACTTAGCAATACAAATATTAAAATATAAGCCATGTTATCTAAAATGCTTATTAAATAAAATACAAGGTGATGATATTTCAAGAAGGTAGATGAAAAAGCAATACAAGTGAAAATGTTCTTAAGAATTTCAAACTAACAGTTAAGTAGCTCTACATTTCATAGAACTAAACAGAGAAATATTTCAACCATCACATTGCAATATTTTAACAGATGTTTCCAATAACTGATAGAAAAAAAAATGCTACAAAAGTAGTAAATATATAGGAAATAAGATCAATGTGACCATAATGGGCATATAGTTAGGAATATGGACTATTCCTAAATCTTTTATATGTTTATCAAAATGTTGGTCCAAAATGGTTTTGCCACATAGTGTTCTATAAAGCAAAATTAACAAATATCATAGTACTCGTATCATTTAACATATGTTCATTTCCACCATAATGGAACTGAGCTACAGATGCATAACAGAACAAATTAGAAATTCTCTGGCAATTAATCAGTATACATGTAATATTTTCATAGGTCAAAAAGTCCTTTAAATGTGAAAATACCTTAACTGAATGATAATTAAGATATACCATATAAAACTTGTAGAGAGCATATAAAGTCATAAACAGAGAGGAATTAGTAAATGAAAATGCATGAAGAAGAAAAGAAATAAGGGCTAAAATTCAATGATCTAAACATCTAGATAGATCATGAAGTTAAAAAAAATAAAGTAGGAGTAAATTAATAAATATAAGAGTGACAATAAGCATGATATAATGCTGATATACAATAGAAAAAAGTCTGAAATTGGTTCTCTGAAAAGTCTAGTATGAGTAATGCTATTAAATTTTATTTATGATGAAAACATTGGTGGGACTAGTAAAGGACAAGAAGGAGAAGATAAACAGATTACTATCAGAAATGAACATGTGACATCACTACATTTTGATAATCATAAATGTAAATATTAATAAAATACAAAAATTACTAGAAAAGTACAATCTATAAAACATAAGAATTATGAATCATAGACAGTCCTGGAATAACTAAAGAACTGAAATCTGCCATTAAAAGTGAAAATTCTATGGTCTGATTCCTTACTGATGAATTATTTCATGCAATTAAGAAATAAATTTTATCAATATAATAGTAGTACTGTATAATTTGTTCCATGTGGTCACATGGTCTGAATACCAGAACCTTACAGAACTATAACTTGAAAGGGAAATTAAAGGTCAATATCTCTTTAATATTGGTGCAAAAAACCTAAAGAAAATCGGGGCACCTATAGCCAGTGACTAATGAAAAGGTCAACAAGTTCTTGAAGCAATGAGTGTTCATTTCAGCACTAAAATTTTGGTTTCATATTCATATCAGCCAATATTACCTATGAAAGTTCTATAATATAGAACTTACCATGTTCACTGGGCATAAGAGATCGTAAGAACATATAGTAAACTAGGAGAAAGTAACCACTTCACATGACAAAGTATATAAATGGCCTATAGTAATCATTATGTTGAAGGATGAAATACTGAATGTTTATGATCCAGAATGAAAATTAAATGCCTGGTCTCATAACTTACATTCAGCATTGTACTAGAGACCTGGATTAATGCAATAAAATACAGACAAAAAACAAAAGTTATAAAACTTTAAATATGACAAAATAAAACTGCCTATAGTCATAGATAAAATGAGAATCCATAGATAAAATTGATTTATAAATACAATGTCAATGTGCAAAAATAATTTATATTACCTTATTGCAATCCTAAAAGATAAGAAATTTTAAAATGTCACTTATAATATTTTCAAAGACATTAAGTGCACAGGAATAACTTTAATAATACATATGAAAATTAAGTAAGCTAAAATACAATGTATAATTAAGAGAAATAAAATAAAATCTAATCTGATGGAAGAATGTCCAGTATTTATTACTCAAAAGATGTAATATTTAAAGGTATCAGTTCTAAGTCGATATATATATCTAACACAATCTTAATAAAAATTCTAGCAGTTTTAGAAGGATTAAAATTGTGTGTCTAAGAAAATATATAGAAATGCAGAAGGTCAGAAATAGTCAACACATAGTTGCAAAAATATAACAAAGTGAGAGATTTTGCTTAACATATTAAGAAATTTTATTAAGACACATTAGCTAAAGATAATATTAAGTAAAAATCCATATACCAATATCTATATTCTATGATGCCTATATATGAAGTTCAGGGTTGGCAAAATTAATCACGTGTATCATAAATCATTACAGAGTATGACTTTTTGATGAAGGAAGTCAATGGTTTGTCCATGGGCACGAAGTAGATTCTGGAATGTTGCTAATATTCTATTTATGTATCTGAATCATAGTTACATGGATTAGTTCACATTGTGAACATTGATTGAGCTGAACAGTTATGATATAAGTATTTTACCATAAGTGTGTTATACATTAATAAACATTTATTCTAAAATGTACATCAGATATATCTTATTGCAACCACTTCACACATAAGGAAACTGAGTCAAAATTAAGTAACTTTAAAAATACATAGTCTATGACTGTCAAGGATTAGTATTTGTTTAGTTTAATTCAATCAGAAGTACATGTTCATACAAAATAATTATACTATTTCTGATAAAAAAAAAAAACCTGGAGTTTTTGCAATGGGAAAAAATAGAAAATGAATTACTCATCTAATTGGAAAGAAAAGTAAGAGTTAGAGTGCTTAGATTCACAGGATAGTATAAATGCTAAAGTAAATTCAAGAAAATGTGATATATATTGAAGATATGTACTTTATTGATTCTTCACATTAAGTCTTTCACTGTAAAGGTTGAAGAAATACTCACATAAAATTTTTGAGATAAAATAGATTTAACATTATTCCGATCTCAGAACAGGTTGTTACTGAGTGCTAAGCTGAAATTCTTTTCTTTTTTTTAAGGGTATCATCATGTTCCCAAAATTCTCAATTAAACTTTTCTTCATGAAAATAATTTTTAAAATACTGGATATAGTTGTCTGTGTCTGTGTTTGATTACCACCTGTCTACATTCAGTGGGATCTTTTATGCATAGTTCCTTTGAAATAGTCTAAGTCCTTTGCTTTGGTCAATAATTTTTTTCACAATAAAATTTCATTGCAATATTTTCTTCATGTAAAAATGGATAAGTAGCTTGTTTTTGTTGCAGGAATTTTCAGCTGAGCTGTCAGCTTAGATCGTTGAGTTCTTGTCTCAGGACCAGGAAAATTAAGGAGTGTGGTCACTGAAGAATGAGTGAAGAAGTTTATTAAGCAATGGAAAACTCTCAAGAAAAGAGAAGGGACCCAAAATGGGTTACTGGCAGTGGAGGAGTGCTCTGTGTTTTTCTCTCTCCTTTCCAGGGTTGTTTTCATTTGCATCTTACCTGCCTCTCAACTTCCTAGCTATTTCCTGGTTCCAGCTTTTACTGCACATGTGTGCTCTTGATCAAAGTTACTCCATTTTGATTATTACCCATAAACACTATAGAAGCCCGTGGGAGGTAGGGGGAAGGGGGCAGTGAAAATCAAAATGCAAATGTCATGTTAATGATAGTATAATAATTTTAGGTCAAGTTAGGACATTTAGTTATTTAGTTGAGTTATTGTGCCTGCATCTGAATGGCAAAAAAGTCCCTTGAACAAAGCATCTGGCTTAAGAGGACGTTCTTATCCACATTAGTCACATTTTACATTACTAATTATATAACAGGGGTGGTGCAGGGGTGTTCTCGCAGGTGTTACTTCTCCTCAAGACCCTCCAATTCTATTTTCCTAGCCCGTCTCTGACTACCTCCTCTCTCATTTGTATGCTGCATAAGTATAAAAGGAAACACACATTAAGAGTATATATGTTTATAATTGACTGAATTTCAAGAGCTTAAGTAAATAAACAGAGTCATGTTGAAAAACTGATCTAGTGACTCATAATTTGCTATGCTTTACTATTAGTAGAATAGCTCTCTCAGAAGATGGGTATTAAAGTCAGGAGCTTTTTTACAAATTGCTACTTTTGATTCCTCCTACACTCAATATGACTAAGAAGTGTTACCTTATATATGCTTGTTCTAAAAGAGCATAATGAATTATATACTCACTTAATGAGATGGTGTCCCCATTCTCCCTTGCCTTAAAGTTTTTCCTCAACAATTAAGAATAGGTAAATAAATATAATCATACTACGTATATGAATGTAAGCATTTATATCTCTTAGACATAAGCCAAAAATAGATTTTAATGATGTTTGAATATAAATATTTACCAATATTTGTAGTACAAATAACATTAAAATTATTATTAGAGGGTCCCTGTTCTAGTTGCAATTCCTAATTATATAATAACATAAATAACATTTTAATTGAAGTGGTTTTTTAAAATGTAGTGACTGTTTGTTTTAAAATTTAACATAGCAATTATAGGAAATTTAATTTTGATGTTTCTTCCAGACATAGGTTATTTGGAAATAGATAAAAGACGTTTTCCTCTCTGCCCAGGCCATTAGCTGATATATCTTTTTTCTTACGATATCAGGGCACCAAGGAAAAAGATGGCAATTATTGAAGGCTAAAATTTAGATAACTTAAACTGGGCTTTCTATTTTTTAAATCTAGGTTAATGTAGATAAATTAGCATATTATCCTGGAAGGCATTTGGGTGGTGGAAATGAATGATTAGGTTAAGGAAACTGAGTAATAGGTAAGAACTGGAAAAGAGACCAGAGACTTCTGGACAGGATTTGCAATAATGCTTTGGAGTCACATAGCAAAAATCACATAGAGAACACCAAGTTTGTCAGAAACTTGATCCCTCACCTCATGTTGTTCAGAAGTACCAGACATGTTTTTCTTTGAAATGAGACACGTTTAGTGCTCAGCCTCACTAATCTCCAGAGAAATGCAAATCAAAACCAGATTGAGATACCACCTAACCCCAGTAAGACTGGCTATCATCAATAAAACAAAAAACAACAGATGCTGGCAAGGATGTCAAGAAAAAGGAACGCTTCTACACTGCTGCTGGGAATGCAAACTAGTGCAGCTTCTTTGAAAAACAGTGTGGCAATTTCTAAAAGAACTAAACATTGACCTTCCACATGACACAGAAACTCCCCTATTAGGAATATATTGGGAGGAACTCAAATCATTCTACAAAAAAGATGCCTGCACACACATGTTTATTGCAGCACTATTCACAAGAGCAAAAACATGAAGCCAACCGTGCTACCCATCAAAACTGGACTGGATAAAAAAAATGTGGTACATATACAATAGAATATCGCAAAGCCATAAAGAAAACATATTGACTTCACAGTAACTTGGATGGATTTAGAGTCTATCATACTCAGTGATCTAGCACAGAAACAAAGAACAAAGTGTCATGTGTTCTAACTTATAAGCAGACCCTGAACATTTACCTTATAACGATAAGAAAGGGATTGGCAGTATTTGGATACTGCCAGGGTGGGGGTGGGGATGGGGGTACACAACATCAATAAGGGTACCTGATCTCAAACCAGGCAAAGTGGGGACCTAAGGGAGGCCCAAACTTTACCTGTACAATGAGTACTTGTATGCCTAATCCTGAATTGTACCCCACATCTATAAATAATTTTTTTTTTAAATGACACTTTCAATAATTGGATATTGTTCAATTCCATCAATAGATCTTTATATTGTCAATGTATTTAACATTTGTTGAATACTAGATAGTTATATTTGTATTTTTGAAGATAATTATTTGATAAGATAATCAAATCATACAGTAAAAAGGAGTTCAACATTTTAAAGTCTCTAATAGATTTCCCAAACAAGGTCAATTTATGATCCCTGACTCACTCTCCACGATTGTTTTGCCATTCCAATACACTCTGCCTGTAATCAAAAAAGGAGGAATGAAAAAGAGAAACAATAAATAAACAGCCAAATAGAGCATGCCAGATATTACCAGGACGTTTTTCAGGAGTGTTTTTATACCATTGGCTGAAATGTAGCTATGTAGGATGATTCAAAGGAGAACTAGAAATGATTTATTATTCTAGATACTGATGAGCCCATATAATATTTAGAGCTTCTATAACAATGGAATAAGCGGAAATTGGTAGTAGGGGTGAGCAAATAGTCTGAAAAAAATTGACAACGTAATAATATGGAGATAATAAATGATTTTTTTTGTCTTAAGAATGATGTTGGTGTGCTTCCTGTGGATGAAGTATCAACATATCTAATCATGATAGTTCCTAAATATCACTCAGCTATTTCTTCAGTCCACTATAATTGCCTTCTCACCAATAATGCTGTCATTACGAAGACAGAAAAATACAAAAAATATTCATTGGAGTGTTTTCTTAACTACAAAATGAACAATGGGATCAGATGGCTTCGAAATTACATTGAAATATATTATTCTATGAGTTTCTTTTCTAAGAATTATATACTTTATTATTCTTACAATGAACTGTGAAAATATGGTGATATAAATATTGTATTCTTTATAATCTTTAAATATATTGCACATCATTGACCCTACCTGGAAACTCTTACAATATCAATAAGTGTTTAATGAACAAATGTGTAAACAACTATAATAATATGTCTATGTCTGGTCATATCTAGTCAAAGTCTCAGAGATGGTTTACAAAATCCAGAAGCATATTTATTAGTGGATAGAAGGAAAGCAGATAACATAGAATTTTGATAAATTTTGTTTTCAGTAATATATTTTCCACTCATGATTCTAATATAACACACCTAGAAAATATAAGAACAAATGAAGTCAAGGAAGAATTGAATTTTTTTTACAAAGAATAGAATATGTATATGTGTTTAAAAATAATTATCAACATATTACTGGTGTTAAAATGGGTTTGCTAGCTTTGTTCAGATCACTTTGCAAAATTTACCTAGACCAAAATCTGAGTAATATGTCACTTTCAAGTTTGCAATCACTTGTTATTTTATATTTTTATTTTCATATAATTTACATACAATAAGCCACATACACTTAAAATGCAAAATTTAACAACTTTTAACAAATAATAGAATGTCAATGTATTCATATGATGTGAAAGTAAATACAAGATTTCAGGACAAAGACAGACTATTATGAATTACAACAGTAACTATGTTGTTCCTCCTTTGCTCCAATTCTTTCTCCCTCTGGGATGAGTTCAAAAGTAGATTGGCAGGCTTGCATTTATAAGGGTTATACAATATGAGATGAACCCTGAAATTAGAAAGTTGAAAGCTTATATAGGACAGCTTAAAGAGATGTCTTCTTCATCTGCTGTCTTCTTCATCTGCTGGGAAAGAAAGAGAAGTGTCCCTTGTATAAGCAAATGCTCTGTGAAAAGAGCAGGAAAATTTTTATTTATTTTTAAACTTTGGAGGTATAAATAAATGTTTTCAAGAGTAGGGAGTGGGAGATAAGAGAGGTCCCCAATTAAAATAAGAATTGTATCCTTATTTGAGAGGCAAACACATGGTATTATGCTAAAGTCTCTTAGCTTTCAATCACCCTTGACTTCCAAGACATGTCCTTTAGCCAAGGTTCTAGGTTTTTTTCTTCAGAAGTCCCAGAAACTTAAAACTACATTTGGTCGGTGACCAATACAGGGTTAGGAGCACAGGCCCCCAAGCTGTTGAAAGTCTGTGTATGGCCGGGCTCGGTGACTCAGCCTGTAATCCCGCGCTTTGGGAGGCCTAGGTGAGTGAATTGCCTGAGCCTGCGGGTTCGAGATCCGCCTGGGCAACTTGGCGAGACCTCATCTCTACAATAAATGAAAAAAAAAAAAAAATTAGCCGGGCGTGGTAGCGCGCGCCTGTAGTTTCAGCTACTTGGAAGGCGGAGGCGGAAGGATCACTGGAGCCCAGCAGGTCGAGGCTGCGGTGGCTGGGAGCAGTCACTGCACTCCAGTCTGGGTGACAGAGTGAGACTCCAACTCAAAAAAAAAAGAAAGTCTGTGTATAACTTTTGAATCTCCAAATAGCTAGCTACTAATGGCCTACAATTAACTGAAAGCCTTACTGATAGCAAACACTTGATTAACACATATCTTAGCACAAATTTTGTATTTTGTACATACACACACACACACACACACACACACATACATAGTGGTACTGTATTCTTATAATGAAGTAAACTAGAGATGAGAAATGCTTTAAGAAAACCATAAGGAAGAGATATATATTTACTACGTATTAAGTGGAAGTGGATCATCATAAAATACTTCATTCTTGTCATATTCATGTTGATTAGGCTGAGGAAGAGGAGGTTGGTGTTGCTGTCTCAGAGGTGGCAGAGGTGGAAGAAAATTCTTGTATAAGTGTACCTGTGAAACTTATGGAACCAATTATCTCAAGCAAGATAGAGGACATACCTGACCCCCAAAAGCTGCCTCATTACCTTGTATAAACCTGCACCAGCTCTGACTCCAGGTAATGTGTGATCTATTCTTTTGTCACTATAGATAATTTTGCACTTAGTAGTAATGGTATAAAAATAGAAGTTTTAAAGGACATATACTTTTCTTAATGTACTATATTTAACTAACCCATTTAATTAAATAGAAGATATTTTAATCAATTGTTTTTATTAAGAGGTCTATATGTGAAAGTAAAGAGACCATGAAACAGAAAATTGTGTTCCAAAATGAATTTTAAATTAAACAATGAATATAACCTAAATCAAAAGTGTGATGTTAACTACACATCACTTCTCTACTGCATAAGCAAACTACAATTTCATTGTTATAAAAAGAAGCATTGTCCATTTGGAATAGAGTCAAATACAAGTGAAAACAATATTGTTCTTTAAAAACTTAGTTTATTCACTTCTAGTTCCCATTTTCTCTGATAAAATTATACCAGGTACTTACAAAATTAAATTGCCAACATAATTGAAAAAAAAATGAATATACACTCATATTTATACATATATAGAATTACCAAATAATTTATTGACTATAAAATAATTAAAATATATCTGTTGAAAAGCCAAATTTTAAATTTGATAAAACTTAATCATTTGTCCCTCTGTAGTTGTCTGACACTAATAAGCATGCACTATTGATTTTTTTCTACTTAATATAAAACACTACAATACATGCATTTGGAATATGATACAAAAATATTTTGGGGTGAATATAGGAAAGGATTTATTATAGTCTTTGTTAGCTAGAATAAAAAAAGGAGGTATTTATTATGTCAAAAATTGCTTAGTTTCTTAATACTAATTTGCTCACTTGGGAAAATGAAAGATTTAACATGGAATTATTTTCAAAATTCCTTTTAGTATTTTGAAATAAAAAATGTCTTGTAAAGTTAATAATTATGACTTTGCTTATAATAAACATTCCTCCTTTCTGTAAATATCTGAGCAGAAGCTGTGCCAGTCAAAAAATTTAAAAAATAGGCTATTACTAGATAACTTAGAAACATTTTTAATTGTTAAAACATTAGGTAGCATACACAAATTTATGTGTCAATGTCTTCAAGAAACAGAACACATAAAAACAGGACAGAGATCAACTCCATTGCCACTTATACCCAAAGGAGGTGATATGTCAGTAAAGAGTGTACATCTATTATGTGATAATTTCACAGGTGCATGCATCTATCAAGACACATCAAATTGAACAACAATAATTATATTTTTGTGTCTTAATTATATATCAACAATGTCTTTTTAAAAATTAAAATGGAAATATTAAATTTCAGCTTAGTGTCTATTAAAACTACAATACGTTACTGTTATTAAGGAGTATAAAAGTTTTTGTTCAATGTCAAAGACATAAAAATGTAATTGTGATTAATATTCTAGCCATCTGATTTTAATTATTTTTCAGTTTACCATTCTATTTTATTTTGCTTTTGTTCTTATTGGTGTGATTTGTGTAATCTGTGTGGTTTGCTATGCTGCTAAACTGATTTTAGAAACTCATTTGTTTCATTATACATTAATGATTGATTGCTTGTGTTACCCTTTAAAGTATTTTCCTGGGCATGCAGGAAAATATTTACCACATAAATCTTACATACATCATTACCATAACAAAAGAAAGAGCGCTTATGCTTTAATAAGAATAGCTAAGTAATCCTAAACTGACAGAAAGCCACATATGAAAACAATCAAGGAATTGGAGAGAACAGCTCAAGTGTTTGGAATATGGTAAAACAGTGAAAATGAACATCATATATTATTTTGGCTTTAACCAAACTAAATTTAATTAGCATTAGCAAAGGAATTCAGTGTAACTAAAGCCCTCTATTAAGAGTTTCTGTGTGTGTGTGTGTGTGTGTGTGTGTGTGTGTGTGTGTGATTTTATTTTCTTTGCTGGAAAACTGTTTTAGATCATTTACAGCCTCTGAAATGAAGTATTTCAAGGTCATTTTGTTTATGCCAGTAGATATTTTACCTTGTGTATTAAGAGAAAACCAGATATTCCTTTATTTGACTTTTTTAAGAAAAAAAGAATAGATTTTCAAGTGGTAGTTGACATTAGACAAAATATTTTAGCAACTTTGTATCCATTTTTTATTGACTGACTTTGGAAATAAAATATATTTTGAATTTAAATTTTCTAGCAGATGTTTTTTCTGTCAAACTGAAATAGAGATGGGAGTTTTTTTTCTTTCACATGGCATATTTTAAATGCTTACACTTTGTGAATGTTGATATTATTTTCACTTCCCAAATGTACCTTTTATCTAAAGTGGATAATACATTTAAAAATTCTTAACAGCTGTGTGAGTTTTAACTAAAGCAGCCACAATATGATAATCAAAAATATACTGTACACTCCTGTGTTTTAAATTAATTTCCTTGGCAAACATTAGGTGACATATGTGTCACATATGCACATTTTGTTTTAAGAAATGTTTGAAGTCAGTCATCTTAACACAGGATTTGCCATGTCTAGACTTCAAGGAATCTGAGGTTACAATCTCAACAGACTTGAATTTGATTAATCTTTTACTGTATTTTTTAGACTGTTATAATTGAAAGAGTCATTTTATCAACTTTCTTTAGTAAATACTTTAAAAAAGCATTTCCTCAATTTATTCAGTATAATAAATATTGTATTTGTGAGGAGGCACAACATTTTCCTATTTTGGAATCATTTACATAAACTTTGCCAAAGAATAAAATATCAGGCCAAGGTTGACTGATACATATTTTGTAAATTAGATTTAATTTTATATAAAGCAGTGCTTCTTCAGTCACTGACAGATTTGCTAAAGTGTCAATTTGTGTTTAATAATTCAAAGATAGGACCTGAGATTATGCATTTCTCACAAGCTTCCAGACCATTGGCCCTGGCCCATTCAGCTCACTTTAAAGAGAAAGATTATGGAAAGCAATGCTTTTTATATAACTATTTTTACAGTGATACAGCCCCATAGCGTATCTAAAATATGCGTTGCTACAAAATGGTCATTTATTTATGGGAAGCTTTTTTTGTGTAAAGGTTTTTCTCAATTAACAATGCAACTAAGAGTAAAGTTGTTATGAAAACAGCTTTACTTTTGAGTTTTGGGAAGGATGTCTATATCTGATGACAGGACTCACTCAATTATCCTCACATATAGACAAAATACAGGTAGAAAAGGTACAATCCATCTGCTTACTCACGTTATTTCTTCAGAAGGAACATACATTTTAATTTATAATGGATTATATGGCTCTGTGGATGGCAGTTTGCTGTTCTGGATTCCTTTTTCCATTCCTTAAATAATAATCAGTATAACCTCATATTTATATTTAAGCTATATTAGAGACTTCAGTTCTTAATCTACCAGTTGCAGGTTTCCCATATTACTTTGGAGCATGTGGTAGAAAACTTTCTTCTTAGACGTTTTTTAAGGTGAAAGATGCTTGTTTGCCATTGTTTATAACTCATGTCACTTACTTATTAGAAACCCATTTCTTATAGAAGTCTATGAATCTACATAGGTAAAATTGTCCCTCCTTATAAGCAGGAACTGAAGAACTTATCTTTAGAGACTCCAAATCCTTAATATCTTACTAGGGATGGAAGTTCCATGTTTTTATCTTTTATAGTGCCACTTATTAACATACAATTTGACTTTATCAAACAAGTCTGCTCCAGTTTGCTCTAAACTCAACTTTTTAAAAGATTCACTTCTTACTTAGATTTTTCCATTTATACTGAGCAAAATTTCAGCATGGAAAATGAGTCATGATTGCTTATATCACTGCTGGTGACTCAATTTGCTATTCTTTTTTTATAGACTGGTGTATTTATACACAGTATGTTAAATACTATGTTCCTTTATTTATCTTGGTACTAGTCACCCAGTTGATTATGAACTCATTAGAGTTAGCTCTTTTGAGTGTTTTGTTATGTAAATAAAGTATCACATATCTGGTGCTAAAAGAATGGGAACAACCAGACTCTAAGAGATTAATCTACACACAGAGGAGAAAAGGAATGTGTTTTTTAAATGTAAAATTTGTGTTCTAGGAAATGTTGTTTTCATAGGCAAATGACATGAACATATCCATATCTTGAAAGCATAAAAAAGACCATTAAAAAAGTTTTCTTAAATGGAAATACAGTAATAAAATTATCATAACTCAATATAAACATGTTATGTAAATGAATTCAAGCTATTTCTTTAATATCTACTATACATTTTTAATTGTCATAGGTATTTTTTTTTTTTTTTAGTTTTGCAAAAAACTAAAAAGGCGCAGAGAATAAGGGCATGGTGAAGAAAAATTGAAGGCAGGAGTTCAAGACCAACCTGAGCAAAATAAGGAGACTCCCGTCTTTATTACTACTACTACTAATAATAATAAATAAAATTAGCCAGCCCTGGTGGTATGCACCTATAGTTTTAACTACTTGGGATACTGAGGCGGGAATATCTATTCAGCCCAGGGGTTGGAGGCTTCAGTGAGCTATGATCACCCCACTGCTCTCTAGCCTGGGTGACAGAGTGAGATCCTGCCCACCCAAAGAAAAAGAAAAATATAGCTATTCCAGCTATATCAGTATTGAAATAGCAAATACATGTGGAAAAAATAATACTGGGTTTAAAAAAATAGCCATCTAGTTCAAATATATGTGTATATATTTGTGTGTATGTACAGACATGCCTGCTTGCAAGTGAAAATAATACAAAATCATACAATATAGTAACACAATATGGTCTTGGACAAAGGTCATAAATATTTGCTTTCATCTTCATTTCTGTGTTTCATATCAAAAAGTTTTATTTTTTTAGCTTTATATCATCTGTCCAGATTATTAAAAAAGTCTTTGAGACAAGACGTATATAATTTTATTAATACACAGAATTATATATTTCTCAAAACAAACAATAAAATGTTACCCTACAGAGGGGTACCGAATTTCTATTTTGTGACGTTCTATTTTCCTCTTCCCTGCAAAAATACATGGGAATTGAGATTATAAGTGGAAACCAAATTGCTCACTTTTTCTAGTCCTCCTAATTGAAGTTATCTAGATGAAGTTCAAGTTGAAATAGAAGGATACATTATCCTAAGATAAAGTGACTATGGTAATTTCAGGTACTGAAAATTATCAGTGGGATTTCTGATACTATCAGTTCTGGGTTCATTTGTTTCAGACTAACCAGCCAGCTGAGAACAACTAGAATACCAAACAAAATATTTATATTTAAACGTATGAAAGCATGAGGGAGTAACTGAAAGAGTGAGAACCTAGAAGGCCAAGAAGTTTATAGAGAAAAGGCTAAAGAGAGGCTAGAAGTTTGGCGCACATCAAGATACCCTCTTCAAGAGGAAAGACAACTTACTCCATGCTGTACCTGTTACCTGTAAAAGAGAAGCAAGTGCAGAAATATTGCTGGTACAAATATTTAGTTAAGCAACTAGGTCAGACACTATGACACCTATTCTTGCTTATCTGGTACTTCTTTCAACCTAAAACTAAGGTTTTACGGATCTTATGAACTGCAAACCAAGTTTTTAAAAAATGACTTGAGTTACATATGGTACCACACATAATGCTACTGTTCACACAAGTGAGTGAATGATGAAGGCATTACTGCTCCATTCAAATGTAGCCCGGCAGGACTGCAGGGAAGAAATAACTTTTCAGTGTGCAAGACTTCAATCAAGGCACCAGAATGAAAAACTAAACAGATGTATGGACCTATACTGATTCATCGGCAATGCAAAATTGTTTTCTAGTCAGAAAATTGGAAGGCATAAGATTAGACAACTGGTTACAGAGAGTCCTGGAAAATATGTAATGTTAATAAACCTTTAATCTGGAATATGAAGATATCTATGTCCCCAAACAAGTAAAATGTTTTCCAATTGTATAAAAATATAGATAAAACAATAAATTCTTTAAAAAGGTTTTTTTAATAAATAAACTCAAGATAATACTCATTTTTATAACAAAATACCTCTAGAAATAAATCTTCAGAAAACTTCATAATAAATGTATGCAAGCAAATAATCTAAGTAATATTCTCCACTTTAATAGCAATAATATTTATTTAGCAGCTAATATCCATAAACAAACAATACGAGGTCTGACAATTAGGTCTGTGAACCATCCTAGAAAAAGTGCTACATGCCCCATTGCTGAATATCACTATGGTCACATTTGAAAAGCTATGCACTGGCAGGGCTCAGTGGCTCAGTCTGTAATCCCAGCACTTTGGGAGGCCGAGGTGAGTGGATTGCCTAAACCCCATAGGTTCAAGACCAGCCCAGGCAACTAGGCGAGACCTCGTCTCTACAATAAATCAAAAATTAGCCAGGTGTGGTAGTTTATGCCTATAGTTCCGGCTACTTGGAAGGCTGAGGCGGAAGGATTGCAGGAGCCCAGCAGGTCGACACCAGGGTGGCCATGAACCTGCACTGCACTCCAGCCTGGGTGAGAGAGGGAGACTCCAAATCAAAAAAAAAAAAAAAAAAAAGCTATGCACTGAGGTTAGTCAAAGCAATTTTACAACGCTTTTTCTGGAATGGCCATCAGAGATATCATCGTTATTTGTTGAGGCCTAATAAGTAAGTTCTCAAACCTACCACTGTGTGCTTATGTTGGCAGCAATGTACATATAACTGTATTGGAGCATCCTCCATAATCACCTGACCTGGCCCTTAATGACTATTTTCTTTACCTGAAGGTAAAGGAAATCTTGAAAGGAAGGCATTTATTGATATTCAAGACATCAAGGGCAATAATACAACAAGAGCTCTGATGACCATTCCAGAAAAAGAGTACCAAAATTGCTTTGATGGTTGGACTAGGCAACAGCATCGGTGCATAGTTTTCCGAGGGCAGTACTTTAAAGGTGCCCATAGTGATATTCAGCAATGAGGTATGTATCATTTTTTCTAGGATGAGTTTGCAAGTTTAATTGTAAGACCTGTGTACATTATGAGAGTCTAGGCTTATGTAAAGAAGATTGTGAACTAATCATGAAAATAATGTTAATATGCTCAAATATTAACTATGTACTAAATTTAGATCAATTTTTCATGTTAGTTGACCCTTACACTGCATTTTAGCCTTTGACTTCCATGTTAATTAGGCATTTTTTTCTATTGCATACCTAAGTATAGAGATTAATATTAACAAGAACTTATAATTATGTTTCTAGATTTAAAATAATTCAAAATATGACTACTGTTATAGGAGAAATAACCTAAGTTATGTAGATTTTTAATCCTTCCTTATTACTCTTCCTTGAAAGAGAAGAATATTGTTTAATACTTGAATGAAAACAGTTGAATTACTTTGCACAGAATACAGAACCAAGTCTGAGTACCAGATTCATCAATATTTCAGTCGCACTTGACAATTCATCTGGCCTCAGAAAGTTTCATAATTATATCTCCCCTTCATTTAGGCCTTTATTAAAAGCTCACATTTTCAAGGAAGATTTTCTGACCATTCAAAAATTTCATGACTGTTTCAACAGTTTATTTCCCTGTTCTTTATGTTTAAATGTACCATAAAAGTTACTTACATATGTTGTGTATCGTCTTCTTTAAAATATTACTGCTATAAATAAAACAGTTGTTTTTTTATTTTGTTTAAGTTTGTTCTCAGATACTCTTATTTACTGCAACATACAATCTATAGTATCCACTCAATAAGTATCTGTGGAATGGATAAGCAGTGAAGTAATACATTAATATACGAGTAAACTTGAAGCAACTTAAAGAACATATATAATAGCTTCTCACCTATTTAATAAAAATATTAATTCTTTTTTTTGTTTAGTTATAATAAAAAAGTACAGTATTGCAAGCAATTTTAGCATATTAGTGCATAAGGATTCAAAATGTGGTCTCCTAAATTATTAGACTATTCTATTATCACAAAATTCAAATAAGTCAAAGATACATCAATAAATTATATTTCACTAGCTTTATTTTTATAAGATGTCACTGCTGAGATCATATTAAATTTTTATTTGTCTTATCTATAATTAGAAATCAACCTCAGAAGGTTGAACATGCTTTAAGAATCTGGTAATTAATTGCAGACAAAACATTTTTCATCTCAGAAAAATTATACATATACATTCACACACACACACACATATCTGCACACACATATCAGACATATTTTATGCAGGGATATATTTCTTGATAAACCATGGTTTTCTATTAAGAAGAATTAAATAATCTCTCATGTTTAAATATGGTTTTTGTGTCACCATGTATGTTTGTCATTGTAAGTCAATATCATTCATCATTGTATAGGACACAGCTGTATAAATTAGATACACTATATAAAGTAGAATCTTTCAAATAAGTAGTTAGGTTTTTTTCAAAGTAGAAGCCTAATGAAGTAGAAGCTGTGTGCAGTGCTTAAGAATTTTTAAAAGTGCCGGGCTCGGTGGCTCAACCTATAATCCCGTGACTTTGGGAGGCTGAGGTGAGTGGATTGCCTGAGCCCGCGGGTTCGAAACCCGCCTGGGCAACTGGGCGAGACCTCATCTCTACAATAAATCAAATAATTAGCCAGGCGTGGTAGCGCGCACCTGTAGTTCCAGCTACTTGGAAGACTGAGGCGGAAGGATCGCCAGAGCCCAGCAGGTCGAGGCTGCGGTGGCCAGGAGCGGCCACTGCACTCCAGCCTGGGCGACAGAGTGAGACTCCAACTCAAAAAAAAAAAAAAAGGATTTTTAAAAGTAAACCATTGATTTCAACTAATAAATTTTGATAACAATTACTCAGCAATACATTTTGCTACGTTGAAAAACTGTATACAATCATGAATAATTATATATTCATACATATATAATTAATTATAATGCATATTATTTTCTAGGTCTATTGTGACACATTATGATAAACATGGTGGCTTAAGCAACAGAAATTTATTCTGTCACAGTTCAAGAAGATATAAGTATAAAAAAGAGTTGGCAGTTGGCAGGGCCACACCCACATGGAGGCTCTTAGAAAAAATAGCTTTCTTGCATATCTTAGCTTCTGGTGGCTTCAAGCATGCCCTGGTTTGGGGTTGTATTATTCCAATCTCTGCCTCCATCTTCCCTTGACCTTCTCCATGTTTGTATGTATAATCTCAATTTCTCTCTCTCTCTCTCTCTCTCTCTCTCTCTGCTCTCTCTCCTCCCCGCCTTCTCTCTCTCATATGAATATTCATGATGGAATTTAGGGTTCAACTGAAATATCTAAAATAATCTCCTTATTTCAAAATTCTTAACTTAATCATGCCTATAAAATGGAATGAAGCTTTTATTCTAAATAAGGTAATATTCACAAGTTCCAGAAATTTGACATGAATGTCTTTGGTGAGGGTAATACATTTGTTAGTTTATTACTATATACTTACTCACATACTCACACACAGAGACATACACACACATGGGCTATAAGAGAAATTTGGATAAATTAAAAGTAAATGTGTAGCCAGGACAGTGGCTCACACCTGTAATAATAGCACTTTTGGAGGCCAAGGTAGGAGGATCACTTGAGCCTAGGAGTTGGAACCCAGCCTAGACAACATAGCAGAACTTCATCTCTACCCCTCCAAAAAAAAGCTGGGTATGGTAGGGTATGCCTATAGTCCCAATCACTCTGGGGCTGAGGCATGAATATCGCTTGGGCCCAAGAGGTCAAGGCTGTGGTGAGCCATGATTATGACACTGCACTCTGGGGTGGGCTATAGTGAGAGACTCCAACTCAAATAAGTCAATAAATTGATAGATAAATAGACACATGTGTTGTTTAACCAAGATTGTGTAACACCACACCCAGAGATCCATTCTAAACAAATATAATCTAGTAACGTCCACCTTCTCCTTTTCTCTTTTCCCTATCACTTTTTTCCTTTTCTTCTTTCTCATTTTTTTTCTTATCCATTTCTTATGTAATTGCCTTCCTCTTTATCGCTTATCATCAAAAATGCTTTATTTCTCTTCATACTGAAATATCAGTCCTAATGTCATGAAGCAGGGCAGAGGAAAGTAAGCATCTTTGTGGAAAGGTGAACTGGCATAGAAGGAGATCAGAATCCACTTTAAATGAAGAAGGCTTTCAAATGGGAGCAAGTACTGCCTAAAATGGGGAAACTGAGTCTCCGCAGAATGAGGTGGACACCCATGCTGTGACAAGATCTAGTATAAAGTTTCAGAACCCAAACATATTGAAGTGATTGGCTGCAGAAGTAGTCTACCAGGGACCCTGAACATTATAGCACATTCTTTCTGAGTACACCAGACAGTAAGTCTTATCTATGTCCTGATATTGAGTAAGTTCTGTAGCTAGTCAGATAAAACTACATGTCAGGCACATCGGCCTGACTTATTTCTCACTCCTCAGAGGTAGTCGTGCTTGTTTGCTGCTCTCTCCAACAGAGAATATTGCAACAACAAACTTGAAAACACACACATACATCACCATAAAAATCTAAAGCAAACAAATAAACAAAAAAGTTTATAAGAACCTCATGACAGGGATAAGCAATCACATTTCAATAATCAGCTAGAATGTGAATGAACTAAATGCACCGCTGAAAAGACACAGAATGTCAAACTGGATAAAAAACATGATGCAATAATTTGTTGCATCCAGGAAACTCATCTCATCACAAGGAATGCACACAGACTCAAAGATAGAGGATGAAAAATGAATTTCTAGGTGAATGGGTTATAAAAGAAGGCAAGAGTCACAATCTTAATATCAGACAAAACAAACTTTAAGCTATCAAAAATTTAAAAGTATATGAAAGGACACTACATAATGATAAAAGTTTCAATCCGTCAACAAGAAATATCCATCCTAAACATAGGCACCCAACAAAGGAGCACTAGCATTTATAAAGTAACTATTAGTAAACTAAAAAAAGATATTGACGCTAACACTATTGTAGCTGGGGACTTAAATATCCCACTAACAACCCTAGATAGACAAACAAGGCAAAAAAATCAAC
>CAUYQG010114690.1:0-12785 GCA_963574415.1 Tarsius wallacei | reverse complement strand
ATTGTGTATATGTATCACATTTTTTTTATCCAGTCCAGCTTTGATGGGTAACAGGGTTAGTTCCATATTTTTGCTCTTGTGAATAGAGCTGCAACAAACATACGAGTGCAGGTATCTTTTTTGTAGAAATATTTGAGTTTCTCTGAATATATTCCCAATAGGGGAATTGCTGGGTCATATGGAAGGTCAATTTCTAGTTCTTTCAGATATTGCCACACTGTCTTCCAAAGAGGTTGTACTAGTCTGCATTCCTACCAGCAGTGTGGAAGTGTTCCTTTTTCTCCACATCCTCACCAGCATCTGTTGTTGTTCGTTTCATGAAAAAGTGCTCAGCCTCACTCATCATCAGAGAAATGCAAATCAAAACCACATTGAGATGCGACTGTCTTTTGCACATTAATTTTATAACCTGAGACTTTGCCAAAGTCCTTTATCAGTGCAAGCAGGTTTTTGACAGATTCTCTTGGATTTTCAAGGTATACGATCATATCATCAGCAAAGAGGGGTAACTTGACTTCCTCTTTTCCTACTTGGATACCCCTGATTTCTGTCTTTGTCTAATTGTCCTAGTTAGGATTTCCAACACAATGTTGAACAAGAGTGGGCAGCCTTGTCTTGTTCCAGTCTTCAGGGAAAAGGTTTCCAGTTTCTGTCCATTTAGCAACATATTAGCTGTGGGTTTATCGTAAATGGCATTTACTATTGTGAGGTATACCTGGGTGTTTGAGGGTTTTTATCAAGAAGAGATGCTGGATTTTATCAAAAGCTTTTTCTGCATCTAATGATATAACAATGTCATTCTTGTTTTTACATCAGTTGACAAATTTAATTACATTTATAGTCTTGCAAATGTTGAACCAGCCCTGCATCCTAGGATGAAGCCTACTTGGTCATGGTGGATGATTTTTGAGATGTGTTTTGGATCCAATTTTTAGAGTCTTGTTGAGGATTTTTGCATCTCTTCTCATAAGGAACATTGGTCTGTAGTTCTCTTTTTTTGTTCGATCTTTACCTGGTTTGGTTATCAGTGTGATGTTAACTTCATAAAATGATTTGGGTAGAAATTCATCTTTCTCAATTGCCTGGAATACTTTCAATAGGATTGGCAACAGCTCCTCCTTGTCCATTTTGTGGAATTCTGCTGAAAAGTCATCTGGTCCAGGATTTTTTTTTTTTTTTTTTTTTTTGTAGATAGTTTTCATATGACAGAGTCAATTTCCTGGGTTAATTGTTTAGTGTCTCAATGTCTTCTTGTTTCAACTTGGGCAGGTTGTGAGATGTCAGAAAGTCTTCCATTCATTTATGTTGTCAAGTTTGTTTCCATACAGGTGTACATAGTAATCTCTGATCTTCTTTTGTATTTCTTTGGGGTCAGTTGTGATTTGATCTTTTGTATTTCTGATTGTGTTTATTTGGGTTTTTTCCTCTCTTTTTCTTGGTCATTCTGGCTAGGGGCCCATCAATCTTGTTAATTCTTTTAAAGAACCAGCTTTTTGTTTTGTTGATGTTTTCTATTATATTTTTGTCTTCTATGTCCCGTATTTGGGCTCTTATTTTGGTGATTTGGATTCTTCTGCTAAAGTTGGGGTTTTGGTAGCCTTCTCTTTCCAGTTCCCTTAGGTGATTTGTTAGGCTCTCCACCTTTGATCTTTCTACTATCTTGATGTGTCCCTGAACAGATATAAATTCCCCCCTTAGAACTGCTTTTGTGGCATCTCAGAGGTTTTGGTAAAATGTTTTCTCATTTTCATTTGTTTCCAGGAATCTTTAATTTCTGCTTTGATTTCAGTGTTGACCCAGTAGTTGTTTAGCATCATGCTGTTTAGTGTTCATGTCTTTATGGGTTTTGGTGAAATTTTGTTGGTGTTATTTATTTTTATTCCACTGTTGTCTGAGAATGTACATGGCAAGATTTCAACTTTATGGAATTTGTTTATGCTTGATTTATGGCCAAGGATGTGATCCATCTTGGAGTACATTCTATGTGGTCATGAATAGAATGCATTTTCGGTGGTTGTTGGGTAGAATAATCTGTAACTATATATTAAGTCCATTTGATCAAGTGTCAAGTTTAGGTTCTCGATCTCCTTGTTTATTTTTTTGCCTCAATGATCTATCTAGGGCTGTTAGTGGGGTATTTAAGTCCTCTGCTATAATAGTGTTAGAGTTAATATCTTTTTTTAGTTTACTTAGTAGTTGCTTTATAAATGCTGGTGCTCCTGTGTTGGGTGCATGTTTAGGATTGATATTTCTTGTCGATGGATTGAACCTTTAACATTTTGTAGTATCCTCTTGCATCTTTTTATTTTTGATCATTTAAAGGTTTTGTCTGATTTTAAGATTGTGACTTCTGCCTTCATTTGTGATCCATTTGCCTGGAAAGTTGTTTTCCATCCTTTAACTTTGAGTCTGTGTGTTTCCCTTGTGCTGAGTTGAGTTTACTGGATACAGCAAATAATTGGGTCATGGTTTCTTATCCAGTTTGCCATTCTGTATCTTTTCAGTGGTGCATTTTGTCCACTCACATTCAGACTGATTGCCGATCCCTGTCATGAGGTTCTTATAATGTTTTATCTTCATTTGTTTGTTTCCTTTTGGCTTTGGGGTTAATGTATGTGTGTGTTTTCAAGTTTGTTGTTGCACTGTATTATCTGTTGATTCTGTGCTCTGCTGTTCCCTTGGGAAGTGTGTGGTCATTCTTTTTTTTCTTTCTTTTGTGCTTAATACCTTTTTTAAGTATCTCTTGTAGAGCTGCTCTGGAAGCTGCATAATCTTTTAGGGATTGGATGTTTGGGAAGGATTTTCTTGGTAGGAAATTCTTGGTTGAAATTGTTTATCTTTCAGGACTTTGAATATAGAACTCCAGTCCTTTCTTGATTGTAGTGTTTCTGCTGATAGGTCTGCTGCTATTCTGATTTGTTTTCCCCAGTAGGTAGTCTGACCTTTTTCTCTTGCTGCCTTTATGTTTTTTTTCTTCTGTGCCTACTTTGTGTAGGTGAATTACTATGTTTCTAGGGGTTGGTCTTCTCATTTGATGTCTTGTGGGGGTTTCCTGTATCTCTTGTGCTTGACTGGTCACATCTCTGATAAGATGGGAAAAGTTTTCTTGGAATACCGGATTACCTCCTAGAATACTTGCTCTAAGTTTTCTCCAATTCCCCCTTTTTTTTTTCTGGGATACCAATAAGGCATAGGTTCGGCCTTTTGATATAATTGCACATTCCTTGTAAACTTTGTTCTTTCTTTCTGAATCTTCTTTCTATGTTTGCTACAGATCTGATTAATTCCATGCTCTGATCTTCAAGTTCTGAGATTCTTCCTTTAGCTAGATTAATTCTGTTTTCCGTGCTCATCATCTTGCTATTTATTTCCTGGATGAAATTTTTTATTGCTAAAATCTGTTACAAGTTTTTTCAGTGTTGCATCTTGTCTTTCTTGAGTCTTAGTCACTCTTTCCTTCCAATCCCTAATCCCTGTCATATTCTGGGACCAGTTGTTGGTGATTTCCATTGTTTGGGCACCAAGGTCTGATTTTTCAGGAGTTTTCTCTTTTTTACACTTGAAATTGCCTGTGGTCTTCCTTTGGGCTTCCTCATTTGTGACAGGATCTATTCTTTTTCTCTTTAGTTCCATTATTCTGTTAAATGGGAAAGACTTTCCTTTCTGATGTTTGCTCAGCCCTCTGTTCTTCTCTGATTCATCTCTGGATTTGTTCTATTTTGAAATAGGATGGCGGATGGGAAGCTTTACTGTCTTTTGTAGTTTTTTTAATTCTAATAAAGTAAGGGATGAGGCACTAGGATTTGGAAACTACTTACAAATTACAACATTCTTTTGTTGTGGTATGTGTTCCCTGAGACCCACTCCCCGTCACCACTCTGTATGATGATGAAAAGCAGAAACCAATGCAAAACAAACAAACAAACAAAAAATTGAACACACACAAACAGACATACACACACTCCTCAAAGCAAATTGGAATAACAACCAAATGAAACAAAACAAATAACAACAACAAAATACCAAGAAAACTGAACACACACACACAAACCTGGCACAAAGTGAATGAAGAAGAAAAACAGAAAGATCAGAAAAAAAAGGAACTCAGATCGAACCCTCACACATATATTGACACACACCTTAAAATGAAAATTAAAAAACAGAAGAACAAAAGAGCAAAAACAAACCAACAACAACAAAATTGAAAGATGAACACGCAATCATTCACATACACACATAAACAAAAAACAACAAATAAAAGAAGAAAGAAACAGAAAAAGAAATGAAAAAAGAATAAAAATTGGGGAGATGCAGATCAAACTCTCACATACACATTCATAAACAAAGGAAAAATATTTTTTAAATAGATAAACTAACAAACAGGCAAAAACTTTTAAACATTTTTTAAAAATTAAAATTTTTTTTTAAAAAAACCTGCCCTCTTTTGGTAGGCTCTGTAATGTTCCTCTAGTCTTTCTCCTGCAGAGCCACCTCTTTCACTCTCTCCTCAGTGTCTGGAGCAAGGAAGGAGAGGGGGCAGTGGAGGTGAGTGGGGCTGTAGTCCCTCCTCCGCTGGGAAAGTGTGGGATTGTTTCTTCCCCTGGTATGCCCCAGTCAGGCCTATCCTGGAATGGAGTTCTCCTAGTGCAACTGACGTCCATGATCTGTCTGGGTTTGTCCCTCTCAGTTGTTGCCCAGCTGTGTGGGTCTGATGTTCAGAGGATTGCTGAGGGGGTTTGGGTTAGCCCCGGACTCACCACTGGTCTCTTTGGAGTCCTTCCCTGTCCTTTTCTGGCCACACCCTTTGTCCTACATCTGGATCAGGGTAGGGGTTGAGGCACCTGGGATTCAGCCCTCCTCAGGTCCCTCCAAAGTTTGTGCTTTCAGGATATTCCCTCTGGATCATGATCTATCCCTGAGTAGTTGATCCGCCAGTCACAGAGATAGGGTCTGTTGCTGCCCCACCTTCAAGATGGTGGTGGGGTGCCTCTCTTGTCCTTTTCCATGAGACTTTACCTCTGGACTCCCTCTGCAGCCCCTGCTGCCAGTGCCTGCCAGGCACTGAAGTGGTGAGACAAAGCCTGTAACCGGCAGTCTCTCCTGCTGCAGTGGTGAGGCAGAGCCTGGGGTGGTAGTCTTTCCTCACTGCTTCTTCACCAAAATAAATTACTCTTATACTTAGATAATGTTAGATAGCATATACTAGTTGAAATATTATATATTATTTATTTATTATCATTTGAATTTGAGAACTAAATGTTGGGATAGAAATTTTGGAAACTAATGAAATACTATAGGTTTTAGAATTCCAAAAAATGAATATGTAGAACAAATTGTAGGTCAAGCCACTTTCTTCTTTAAATAGACTATTTAAACCACATACTCTGTACACTATAACAAATAGAATGTCCCACAGCTACAGGTAACAAAAAGCTTAATTTAAAAAGAGTATGTTTAGTTAAAATGTTTATGTCCTATAAGAAAAAGGTCTCAGATGCTAGAGTTTTATGAAAGGTTATTCCAAAAATTCAAAACAATTACTGAGCACTTTAGGTATTCATTTTTTCTCCTAGTCATCCTCAGTGCATTGGTCTTGTCCTCTTTCTAATTCCCTTATTGTCACACAATGGATACTGCAGTTAAATGCATCACAGAGACCTAATAATGTCCAGTGGGAAAAAGATTATAGTCTCTTCCAGCTGAATTATGCTAGAACCAAAGATACCTTTCCAGGAAACCCTGCAGCTGACATTCTTTTACTTCCCACTGGAAAGAACTGTTATCATATGCCAGTCCTAAATTAATCATCTTTAAAAGATTTGGGGTTGCCATAACTAATTTACATTAAAGAAAATTTACTCCAATATCTGACACATGTTTATTTTATTTTGGGAGAATATAACTAAAAAAAGCAAATTATTTTAATAAGGAAGATGAAAGAAATAGCTACTGGTTAGAAATAGAAATCATATACTGTCTGATATATTCACTCTCATGTGACTGGTGAAATACAAAACACCAAAATGGCAGCTACTATTAAGTTTCCATTTACATCATCTTACACATATATATAAACAGTATATTAATTTTATCAATGTTTGAATACAATATGGAGTTATCTTTAGTAGAAAATTGTGTATTCAATGCATTATTAACATCATTAGTTGATTCTTGGCCTAGCTTCCATTGATAGAATTATGCAGTTTTCAAATAAATGTAAAGGAATACAAAAATCACTATAGAAGCATTTTATTACAAGTGCACACTTTGAAATTTTGTATAAAGTATAAATATATTTAGTTTGAAGAGCAATTGTGGGGATAAAGGATAACCTGAAAAGTGTTAAGCACAAAACCTGGCCTATGCTACATGCTCAGTAACTGGCAGGTAAATGAATGCTCTATCAATGGCATAAAGGCAGGTGCCTGATTTTTTACTCCTAGAGTCTTTTTAAGCAACATATGATAAATAAAGTTCATATCTCTTTAATTTTTTAATCCAAAATCACACTAATTGTTGGTTTTTATACCCAGTGGGTTAAACTGTTTTCACTACATATTGAATAAAAATATATGTTTCTGGGAATTTTTTTTTTTTTTTTGATTATTGTAGAGATGAGGTCTCGCCAAGTTGCTCAGGCGGGTCTCGAACCCGCGGGCTCATTAATTTTATCACATACAAGTTTGTGATAAAGTTGTAGTGGTTTTTAGAATTTAGGATATTTTACAGATTACAAGAGTTATCTTAATCTGCACTTTCATTTCACTTGAGAAGTAAAATTATGAATGTTTATGCCAGAAATAATTTAACCTGACCGAAATTGCTAATCACAGCTAAAGAGATGTTGATTAAAATTTTCAAAGAATATCTCATCTATGAGAGACAGTAGAGTGAGTTTTCTGTGGAAGTGTAGAGATTTTTTTCTGGCCATTTTAATAAAGGCATGGTACCATATGAACATGTGTCTGAATTTATAGCAGACTTTTTTCTTGAGCTTAAAAAGATATACATGATTGCTTCCTGGGAATTCTGTAGCTCTGTGGTTGGCAGTATGTTTTAGAATATTAATATTCATAGACATTACATATCTTAAAGGATAGCATCCTGTGTTAAAATCAGCAACATTTATCAGACTAATAATGAGGAGAATTCACTCATATACATTTACTGTACTTGGATTGAAAATGTCTTATTTAGTTGAAGATAGTGTTCTTAGACCATATTTGTAAATGAGAGAAGGAAAAAAAATGCCACAAAATGAAGCAACTCTTCGAGAAACTTAATTACAATCATGATGATACATTCAGCCTGGAGTTTAGTTTTATTTTCAGCTAGTCATCTGCAGCCATGCTTCCCACAGAGGGAGGTTGCCAGGCTCAGAGCACACTGTGCAACTTGGATGAACAGTATTATAGGCTGCTTATGAGCAGATTACATCTGGGATCTGTGGAGAGCAGCCAGAGCAGAAAGACAGAGATGCTGAATGCAGGGTATTTCCTAGGCCTGTTTTCTAGTCACTAAAATGCACATCCTTTTTCTTTAGTACTGTGTTGAGATTACAGAAACAAAATATTTCCTAACTTAATTGCTACTTGTAATAAGACTAGCAAGTTACTCTGATTTAAAATTTTTCCAATGAACATAAGTCCTGTTCTGTGGAAATATTTGTGTCCTACAAGTTAATTTAGTGACTTGTAACTGAAGCAGTAAACTAGCTTTAGCACCAGCAACTGAAGCAGCCATTCTCCAGCTGAGATTTAGTTGGCTTGCCTACTTGTCTGTGTCAGAAAGTGGCATTCTTTGGGGTGTGTGTGTGTGTGTGTGTGTGTGTGTGTGTGTGTGTATGCATATGCGTGAACACACATGCATGTACCCCTGTTCAAAGGAGCAGCTATACAATGAAAAGGCAGTGCAGAAGATCCTTTCCTCCAGGGGTATGACAGATTACATCTTGGGATGTAGGTATTCTTTCAACAGATAGGTATTAAAGAAGTAGTATTCGCTAAGAAGTATGGATATAAAAACAAAAACTTTATCCTGAACCCTTGTGGCTTGTGGTCTAGTTTACTTGGCTGCAGCAGAGCAAGGCATGTAAGGAAGGGATGGAGTCTGAAATGAGGTCTGTCCATCTATCAGAAGAGGACAGATGGTAGGACATCTTAAATCCATCTGCAGTATCTGTGTAGATGATCAGTCCAGCAAACAAGAACTCTTTCCACAGAAGGTGGCAGTTGGCATATGGAAGAGTGACCTAAGTTGAAGTCTTAAAATGTCCCAAGAGAAAGGCAGTGTGGTTCAGAAGAGCTATCACAGCAGGCCTGAGACTTAGGACGCCCTGCTAACAAGGTTGACCGCTGGCTGGAGTTTGACAATTTGAATGATAAACAGTTCTCTACACTGATATTAAACGTCCCCTAAATGGCAAGAGTGACTGACTGTGACTCACTGTATAAACAGTGTAGTTTACACTGAACATCTGCTTTCCATTTAGGTACACGCTAGACAGAGGGAGCCTTTGTGACTAGTCCTCAGTGAAAACCCTGGGCACTGTATCTTTAATGAACTTCCCTGGTGACAACATTTCACAAGTGTTGTAACAAATTGTTGCTGAAGAAATTGTGTCCTCTGTGTATTCAATTGTAGAAGATTCTTAGAAGCCTGTGCTTGGTTGCCTCAAGACTTTACCCTATAAACCTATTCCCTTTCTCTGTTTTCGTTTACTATAATAAATTGTAGTTCTAGACACATATATGACGTACATATACATACTTGTGTGCGTATATATATAATAAATATATATGCATATATATAAAATAAAACAATTTCTGGGTCCTGTGAGTCCTACTAGTGCATCAGTGAGACCTAGGGTGGTCTTGGGATCCTCTTACACAGGCAGAATCTGAATTTCAAACTGATAGGTAGCAGCAGGAAATATGATAAATAGCAGTATCTTATCTATTGTTAAGTCCAAATATGAGATTCCAAGGGAGACTGATGCAAACTGATATGCCTCCTCTTCATATTCCCTGAAAATATAGGAGGCATTGGATCTACCCTACTTTTTTTTCTTTAATTAAATTGTATTTTATTATAGAGATATTGGTTACAAACAAGTAAGGGTTAAATACACAAGAAGTGCAGGTGAGGTTTGCACCTCCAACTGGCCCTAACATCCCCTCGTCTAGGACTAGGTACCCTTTGTGTTGTTGCTTGCACAATACCCCCCTCACCACCACCCAACAGTGCCCAGCAACTGCCAATCCCTTCCTTGTGCTAATGTGATTAATGTTCACTTCCCACCTATGAGTGAGAGCATGCGGTATTCATTTCTTTGTTTCAGTGATAGATCACTAAGTATGATGGTCTCCAACTCCATCCAATTTACTGCAAAGTCCATAATTTTGATCTTCTTTATGATTGCATAATACTTCATCGTGTTTATGTTCCACATTTTCTTCTTTATCCAGTCCACTTTCAATGGGCGATAGGGTTGGTTCCATGTTTTTGTTATTTTGAATAGTACAGCAATAAACATGCTTGTGCAGGTCTTTTTTGTAGAATGATTTATGTTCCTCCATGTATATTCCCAGGAGAGGAATTGCTGGATCATATGGCAGGTCAATTTCTAGTTCTTTTAGGAAGTACCACATTGCTTTCCATAGAGATTCAACTAACCTATACTCCCACCAACAGTGTAGAAGCATTCCCTTTTCTCCGTACCTGTGCCAACAACTGTTGTGTTTTGATTTATTAATGATATGGCCATCCTTCCTGTAGTTAGTGGTATCTCATTGTAGTTTTGATTTGCATTTCTCAGTGAGGCTGAGCATCTTTTCATGTATCTGTTGGCTGCTTGCATTCTTCTTTAGAAAAGTGTCTATTCATGTCCTTTGCCTACTTTTTAAGGTTCTTTTTCTTTTTCCTTTCATTTCGTTTGAATTCCTTGTAGATACTGGATGTTAGGCCTTTGTCAGATACATGATTTGCAAATATTTTTTCCCATTCTGTGAGTTGTCTCCCCACTCTTTTGATGGTTTCTTTTGCTGTGCAAAAAAAGCTTTTCAGTTTGATGAGGTCCCACTTGTCTATCTTAGCTTTTATGGCATTAGCTTTTGGGGACTTAGTCAAGAATTCATTGCCTACTCCGATGTGCATAAATGTGTTTCCTATGTTTTCTTCTAGGTTTCTTATAGTTTGAGGTTTTACATTTATGTCTTTGGTCCATCTCAGGGTACAAAATTAATGTGCAAAAGACAGTTGCATTTCTATACACCAGCAACAAGCAGGCAGAGAACCAAAAAAAGCACAATCTCATTCATAACAGCCTCACAAAAAATGGAATTCCTTGGCTTCCACCTAATCAGAGAAATGAAAGGTCTTTATAATGAAAACTACAAAACACTGCTCAAAGAATTCAAGAATGACATAAATGGAAAAACATCCCATGCTCATGGATTGAAAGAATCATTATTGTCAAGATGTCCATCCTGCCCAAAGGAATCTACAGATTCAATGTGATATGAATCAAATTACCAACATCATTTTTCTCAGACCTGGAAATGACAATACAGAAATTGATATGGAAACAAAAAGAGCACAGACAGCCAAAACAGTGCTCAGCAAAAAGAAGAAAGCAGGAGGTATCACACTTCTAGACTTTAAAATTTATTACAAGGCTTCAGTAACCAAAACAGCCTGATTATTGGTGTAAGGATCGTCACATAGACCAATGGAACAGGACAGAGATTCTGGAAGCAAATGTGCTACTTTTCTTAATTCTCTACCCATTTGTTTTGAGTGGTAGAAAGCTTAGGCTAAATGGGAATTAACTGATTCTCATAACTGAGCAATCTAGGATTAGAGAGAGTTTGCTTTGGTTTGATGTGCAGTTCAAGTGATGTCTCCATGCCTGGGTCCTACTGCTTCTTTGGTGTTATATATATGCTTAACATCATAAGGTGTCTGTGGAAGCTCCAGACTCACATTTTCCATACAACAGTAAAAAGCCAGAGTCAAAAATTGGAGCTCATAAGTTTGGTTTTCGCCATGTACCTACCTACCTCTGAAGCACATATGGAGGCTCCCTCAGAATTTTGTCATGAGCTTCTGTTGCTCCCTCCAAAAGCACAGGGCCAAGAATGGCATTTTCCAGAAGTAAGGTGATAAGACACTGGGGAGTCAGGATCATAGGAGATGCTTGCTACTCCTATTACCTCCACTGTTTAAGAATAACTGGTTTTCCTGATAAATTTTATAAATATGTCTTCAATGTTTCTGTGCCTTTTAGAAAAATGCTGCCTGAAAATCGCTAATTTGTCAGGTACCATATTTTGATTAAAGGACTCATCAGTTTAGTACCTGCTTCTGGAATCATCTTTTTGTATGCTATTTAAGTCCTATTACTAAATTAATGGGATAAATGCTGTATTCAGGTTCAGAATATTATTCAAATTTTCTGTTAATAATTGGGCCTATGCCTATCTGATCAATTTAGATTTTAGCCTTATTTTTCTATCTGAATTTGCTATTGGACTCAAATTGTTATTGTGACCTTTTAATTCTGTCTCTTCCTTGTATTACTCATCTCCTGAACATGGTAATTTAACTTTCCATCACCTTGAAGAAAGGAAATGAGGTTTTTATAAACAAATGTTTCCTGGAATGTGGTCAACTTTTATATGCAACTCAATGGGGAATAAGATGGATAGTGTCTATGGCATTGACCTCTTAAGAGAATTTCTTTTCTAGTTGCTTATTTTTCTTAGTTTGAATGTGAAACTGCTGTCCCATTCACCTCATTAATAGCAGATAACTAAAATTTTATGTAAACTATGTGAATATAAAATTATATGAAGCCCATTATATCTTACTTTTTCTATTACCCTGTAAAGGTAAATGAAGATGACTTATTTGGGATTTGAGAGTTATAAGGCAGTGCAAGAAAATGCTAATCTCTGCCCTGAAATATTACATCTACTTTAGATACATCTTTTTTCAAGGTTTCACTTTGGTGAGATAAAGAATATTCCTTCTGATTTATAATTTTAAGTACACCTGGCAGAGTTCAAAAACAACATGAGATCTTCCTCAAATATACCAGAGGTATACCACTGTTTATTATCAGCAGTATGAACAGAGCATTAAATAGTAGTGCATGCTGCTAGCAAGAGAAGTTTAAAAATATTTCAAGTTTAAAAATAGTTATCTCCATGTGTATGTATACATATTTTCACTCTTCATTTCTATTCCTTCTCTCCTTCCCTTTTTCCTTATAGTTTTTATCATATAAGCAAAGAAAAAGCACATGTTAAATATCCTATTCAAACATCCGAAATATGTAAAGTCACCCCATTTGCACATTTAATTTGTTCATGCTGAGAGAGAATAATTGAGAGAGATGTAAGTAGTGTGGGTGACTCTGGTTTCATTTCATGAACATGTGTCCCAGATGGAGCAGTAAAATGGAAAACTGCAGTCTGTGGTTTCTTCATGAGGACTCAGTCACCTGTATGTCCCTCATAGTGTGAGTATCATGCTGACTTGAATGTGATTGTTCAATTTAAAGACACACATGTTACATATAAAATGGCCCTAAACACAAACCAGCTATTTTGCCTGGTGTTTAGCTGAAGAAATAGTAATCTGTTCAATGATAGCGGGAAAAAAACCTGGCTAGTGTGGAACTATTGAGTGGCAAAAAGAGGTATGTCAGTCTTCAAATGGACGTTCAAATACTGGTTATTTTAAGTTGGGTAGATTGAGGATTTTCTAACATAGTTATGAGA
>CAUYQG010114689.1:0-37901 GCA_963574415.1 Tarsius wallacei | reverse complement strand
AAAATTAAAGAATGGTGATAAATAGCACATCAATTTTTTTATTTATTTTTTTTTTTTTTTTTTTTTGAGTTGGAGTCTCACACTGGAGCGCGGTGGCCGCTCCCGGCCACCGCAGCCTCGACCTGCTGGGCTCCGGCGATCCTTCCGCCTCAGCTTTCCAAGTGGCTGGAACTACAGGCGTGCACTACCATGCCCGGCTAATTTTTTGATTTATTGTAGAGATGAGGTCTCGCCAAGTTGCCCAGGCAGGTCTCGAACCCGCAGGCTCAGGCAATCCACTCACCTCAGCCTCCCAAGGCGCGGGATTACAGACTGAGTCATCAAGCCCGGCTAGCACATCAATTTAGTAATCAACCTATTTAAGTTTTTGTTTTGTTCTAAAGGCAATTCGTATTGAGCAATTGAATCAAATTAACTGTTTCTGCAAACTGCTACTCATAGTTGACACTTAATTAACACCAGTAGAGAATATGAAAGAACAGGAATCTCAAAACATCCTCAGGCTAAGGGATCCATGTGGATCGGGTCAAACTTCCTTAGCTGTCCAACTCCTTATGGTATGTACAAATATAACAACTCACAGTTATATAGCACTTTATATTTTAATAAGTGCTCCTTTATACATTATATCTTTTGATCTTCAGGACAAGCAATGAGAAAGCATCCCTACTCTACATATGAGGAAACCAAAGCTCAAAGCAGGTAAGGGAACAGCCCAAAGGGTCAAAGTTTGAAAGAAGTGTATACGGAAACTGAATTTGGGTCATCTCACCTTAAATCCTGAGCCCTTACTAGTGTACCTTTAGTACTACCAAGGGAACAACTCAATAGAAATGATTTTCCTACGGAAAACAAAAATCATTCCTAGGGGACGGAATGAAGTCTTCCAATTTGAGGCATGTATTATTTGTAAATGGCAGCACACATACACATACACAAATACAAAGCTCTTATTTTTGTTTCACTGCTGATTATGAAAGCACCATTACTTAGTCATCCAAGCTAAAAACATCAGCATCCTACGTCTACTCTCCCCTATTTCCAATTAGTTGCTTCACCAGGATTCTATCTTGGAAATATCTCTAAAGCTTCTCTCCTCCCTTCTTCTTCCTACCAAAATTTAGACTTAGCTTTTCTATAACCTGAAATGCTGAAATGATCACAATCTAGGCCCATCACCACTTTCCTTTCTCGTCCATCAATCTTCTATACTTAATTTTTTAAAAAAATCAACACCTCCTTTTGCTGACAACGGAGGGTACAAACTTCTCAGCATAGAGTCCTTTCCTCCATTTGACCTGCTCCTACCCTTTCAGTTTCATTTTCCCTTTGCTCAAAACCCACATTGCACTCTCCTAACACAACATACCATCTGCTCAGCGGAAATGTCGTGTGCAGACCTTCCACACTTCTGTGTCTCTTCAAAGAATGACCTTCTGTAAACCTTTATTTCTGTGGCGTAACATTTAAGCCAGTGCAGAACTGTATCCAAATATGTGGCGATGTAGAGTCGATTAAAAAGAACATTACTTCAGATGCTATGACTCTAGTATGTCCCCTTCTTAGAAATGTGGCAAGCTGCTTGATTGGCACCCGTAGTGCTTCCCCCTAAAAACAGAAGGGAAAAGCACATACCAGCTCCTGGCTTACAGCAGCAAAGCTGTGGCAACACTGTGTATTTCGGTATGATTTGGGGGGACCTGACCAGCTCTGTCCTGAGCACTCACTCCTCTCTGTTTAATCATCTTTGTAATTGAAGAAAATGAGGTAATAAAAATATGTCCATTTCAATTGTATGACTGTCCTCTTGAAAGATCTAGTCATCTAGCTATCAGGCAAAATTATGTACAGTAGCGCTGGAGAGATTTTGAAGCAGGATACAATCTGAAGGAACAATCCTAAGTAGAATTTAAGTGCTGAAATTATGACAACAGGACCCATGGAACAGAGCCTCTACACAGAGAATTTTAAATATTTATGTGCCCAAAGACTGCTGCATTTTCTTTTGGGTAGAACAACAAAGTTCAAAGTACACTGATGAAAGTTATCTTTGAGTTTACTGGCAATCAATATCAATTAAAAGCTACATTTTAAAATGCATATTAGGTGTTACTGGAAAATGCATCTATCTGAAAAGCAGCTATTGAGAAGAAGTTTATCAAAAAGAGTAAATAATGTATAAAAAGTCCCAAGTGAGTGATGAAACCTTGTACAGATGACAAGCCGCATGTCAGTTGGAAGCCAGTGCTCAGACTTATTGGCACCAACAATATTTTCTTAATTTCCTAAGTGTGCATAACACCACACCCTCCCCCAATTGGCTTAGGAGATCCTTCTTTATTGCTTTATTCTATTACAAACTGTTTCAACTTACTTATATTCCTGACAAATGCATTTTATAACTTTAACTAGCAGTTCTAATGCTTCTCACAGAATATTTCTTATTTACTTTATGCTTTCATTCAATAAACACTTGCTGAGTACCTGTTAAGGGCCTGGCACCATAGACCTAATCCCTGTTCCTAGAAAGGGTAGGGCTGATAAAGGAGACAGACTGGTGACTAGGTCACTACGATGTAATATGGCAATGGCCATGAGCCAAACATGCAACACAGGAAATAAAACTCTTCCTGAGACTGAGATCAGGAAAGGCCTTGTGGAGTGGAAGGCAACACCTGGATTCTTAAAATACAAGATGTTAACCCGAAAGTATATGAAAATTTCAACTATGAGGCACTTTGGTAACACTCAGAATCTGCCTTTGGAGTGAGAATCTTAAGTGGTGGTATAGGCTTAACATCACTGCTCTTAAATCTTCAGCACTGGGGCTACCAAAATTCTAGGTTTATTTCTTCTCTGCTTGGTGACATTTCCACTCATTTCATTCATCTTTATTCTAATTTTTTAAATGTAATCCCATGGATTTTTTGGAGAAGAAAGATATGATTATGTATATTACCACAATAGTTCTTCAGTCAGCATTTTTATTCATTTGTTTTAAAAATATTTATTGAGCAACTGTTATGTGCCAGACTTGGTTTTAAGTGTTAGAAATAGGATGGTGGGGCTGCCCCTTTGGGTCCCTTCCCACTGTGGGAGCTTTTCTGTCATCTCAATAAATCCTGCCTTCTCAAAAAAAAGAAAAAGAAAAAAAGAAAGAAAAGAAAGCTGTTAAAGAAAGAAAGAAAGAAAGAGAGAAAGAGAGAGAGAGAGAGAGAGAAAGAAAGAAAGAAAGAAAGAAAGATAGAAAGATAGAAAGAAAGAAAGAAAGAGGATGGTGAAGAAGCATGCCAGGTCTCTGCCCTCATTGCCTTTACATTCTAGTGAGAAAAGAAATACTAACAGATGAATATGATAATAGCCCATGGGGGGAAAAAGCCACATGAAAAGAAAACAGAATCATATGATAATAAAGAAAGCTTTAGACAGGGGGGATAACTTAAAAGCTTCGATTGAAGCAGAACCTTTGGAGCTGAGGTCTGAATGATGAGAAAGAACCAGCAATGTAAAAATCTGTAGAAAGAGCATTCCCAGCAGAAGGAACTATTAATAGAAAGTTCCTTAGTTAACAACAATCTTTGTTCTTCAAGTAACAACAACAACAATAATAATCATAGGAAAGGGGGTATATAATGAAGTCAAAAAAGCAGATGGTGGCCGAAAGATGTGGTTGTTTTAGGCCAATGGTTCTTAAATTGTACTTCACAATAAAGTCACTCAGGATGTTTTTAAAAATCCAGATGCCCAAGTCATATCCCAAACCAATGAAATCAGATTCACTGGAGTAAGAGCCTGGCATCAGTATTCTTTAACATTCACCATGTGATTCTAATATGCAGTCAAGGTTGGGAAGCACTAATTTAGACCATGGCAAGGAAATTAAATTTTAGTCTAATTATATAAGCAGGCATTGGAAGATAAAAATGTTATCTGAAATTTATGTCATTAACCAAATTGTTTAATTTCTATCTGAATATTTGGTTTTAAAAAAAGAGCAATACACCTTAGGACACTTTTCTTTCTAAAGCAAATTCTCTTTAAGAACAACAAAAATGCCAGGCTCGGTGGCTCAGCCTGTAATCCCGTGCTTTGGGAGGCCGAGGTGAGTGAATTGCCTGAGTCCATGGGTTTGAGACCCGCCCGGGCAGCTTGGCGAGACCTCATCTCTACAATAAATCAAAAAATTTAGCCAGGCGTGGTAGCACACGCCTGTAGTTCCGGCTACTTGGAAGGCTGAGGCAGAAGGATCGCCGGAGCCCAGCAAGTCGAGGCTGAAGTGGCCGGGAGCAGCCACTGCACTCCAGTCTAGGCGACAGAGTGAGACTCCAAAACACACACACACACAAAAAGAGCAACAAAAGTGAAAGCAATTGTTGAAACAATTCTCTCTAAAAATTCGAGTAATTTAGGTAGAAATGAGTTCTTTTTGAAATGCTCAATGCAATTAAATCCATTTCTGATTCATTGTTTTTATGTATCCTCCCAGTGCATTCTAAAATACATTTGCTTATAATTTGTGAATAACTTTGTATCTGTCAAGGGGAAAAGTTACACAAAACATTTAAGATGGTATCTAAATTTTGCTTACATTATTCCTTCTGAATATTTATAACACTGACCACCAGGATTCCACTAGTGTGGACCATATGTGCATTTATTTCCATCTACTGAAAGGGCACATCTTTGTACAGCAAGTAATTTTGATAAGAGTTCACCAGTCAGAACTGGTGATTTATAAAGAATTAAGCTGGGAAATAATCTTTGTAGAGAAGTGAGTTTGATTTACTAAAACTATTGGAACCTGAGAATCAGTATGGGTTTACATAATGATTTAAACATTTAGCTACATTTATCAGGTATAGCTGGCATTTCTATTGTTCAAATAAACACATTGGGATATCTCTACTTGGAGTGCATTTAGCAGGGAATAAAGTCTCCCAATTACTGTAAAAAGTTACATTTTCCAACTCTAAGTGTCAATTTAGGTTCTTATTTCTTAGCAGCTAAAATCATCCACAAACTAAGCGAGCTAAATTAAATTATAAGAAAAGAAAATGCAATCAAATACTGGTTACATTCCAGAAAAGCAAACCAGTCAGCTAAACACTGATTTAACTATCATGTGGTGCTAGAGTCCTAAGAGTTTCATGGGTAGAGAGAGCATCTACTCAAGCTTCTATTACCATATTAAAATGTGCTAACTGGCCGGGCACAGTGGCTCATGCTTATAATCTTAGCACGTTGGGAGGCAGAGGTGAGAAGACTGCCAGGTTCAAGACCAGCCTGGGAAATTTGGCAAGATCTCATCTCTACAATAAATTTTAAAATTGCCTGGGTGTGGAGGCACACACCTGTGGTTCCAGCTACTTGGAAGACTGAGGTGGAAGGATCACCTGAGCGCAGCGGATCAAGGCTGCGGTAGCTGTGAGTGTGCCACTGCACTCTAGCCTGGGTGACAGTGAGACTCCAACTCAAAGAGATAAAAAATGCTAACCACTTGAAGAAACTTAATTAAAAATTCAACTACTCAACAGAAGGTAAGTTTATAGTACCCCTTTATTTACTTTATTCAAAACAATATTTTATCTAAATGCAAATAAAATATTGCATTACCACTAATTTTTCTTTAAAGGAATTTCAAGACAGTAGACACATTTTCTACAAAATCCCCTAGTCATGGAGTTCACAGCATGTGACTTCAAAGGAATGGCAACTTTGACTCAAACCTTTCTTCTTAAAGCTCTATCTGACAAAGCCAGACAAGGTAATCTTTCTACCTAAAAATGACCTTTGCAGTCTTTCTGTACCTTTATCAAAACCCACAGTATTCTCAATTTGTATTAGCTACCTGCCTTCCCTTTTCTGGTGGACTATCCCTCTACAGATTTTGATTTGACAATGATGTGTATCCACTCATTCATTCATTGTCCAACCAGTTCAGGGCAGCAGGTAGCCAGAGCCTCTTGGGACAGCTCAGGGTACAATGCAGAAATCAGCCCTGGCCAGGGAGCCATTTCCTCACAGGACGCACTCATACCTGCTCCTACACTCACTCAGGCCGGGACTATGTTTACACATCCATTCACCTAATGTGCATACCCTTGGGATGTGGGAGGAAATTGGAGTACATGGGGAAAACCCACACAGACAGTAACCCCAGACTAGAATCCATTTTTTTTCTCCTCAATTTTACTGAGGAAAACGATGTTGAACAAAATGACATTACTTGAGGACCTGCTGGATGCCACAGAGGAATCGATCTAAGGGTGAATTGTTGAGGCAAAAATATGGGTATCACATGGGATAAGCAATCCTATACTGGAACTTAACATATTCTATTGTAACCACATTTTGCCCATATTTTAGAAAATCATTCACACAGTAGTTTGATAACTCACTAAGAAACAAACACTGCCTTCAATTTTGTGATGACTGAATTTTCCTTATCAGTGGCTAGGTCGATTGCCAATAATTGGTGTGCTTTGCTTACGTACAATCATTGCAGTGAACTGGGATGATCTATTCTGATTTTTTTTCCATTCATTTTATATCATCTTTAATCCTTTTAAGAGTTAACAGAAGCATGGTTTCTTAACAGCCCTGTGAAGATACATTTGTATTTCACACAGGTAGCAGTTTTCTGGTCCTTGGTTTTCACAAACTGCTGCATGCCTGGCTCTCCCACAAAAACTAGCTGGATAGCGTTGTTGCGGAAAGCAAAGGGGAAAATGGAGTAATAAGATGCAGTGAACAGAATCCAGCCCATGCAGACTAAACATCCGAAACAGTCAATCGTTTTCCAAAGCACACGTGGCCCACATATGTAGTGACAGAAGATTAGCCAAGCTGGTGTGGCCAAGAAGAAAGGAGATGCTGGCAGCTGCACATTCGTCGCCTTGAACGAAGTTTTCACTGTTCATATTCATGAAGTTTAACCATATGGTTCTTGATATTTTAAAAGATGAATTTCAAGAATCACTAGGACAATCTGTCAATACTTATGCAGAGCTAGATTTTAGGAAGAGATGTAATTTCTTCACTTCTAAGAGACACTTTTCCTCTTTTCTTACAAAAACACAAGGTTTCAATACCTGGCCCGTTAAAACTATTACCATTCAAAAATTCTGCATGTCTGAGAACTTTATAGAACTTAAAACATGCACCACCTACAATCATGATTTAGCCTTTGCCAAGAGAAAAACATCTAATTTTTATTACCATTAAATGTTTTAACTAAAAATTCACTAGATGTTCAAACAGCAAAATTTGAGGATAAAAGCAAGGATGTTAAGTTAAAGGGTCTTTGGGGTGTTTTGTTTGGTTTTGTTTTTTACATAAAGGGCTCCATATCTCTCCCAACACCTATATTTATATTCTAATAACTTTGGAGTTAACCTGTAAAGACTGGAACAAAGAAGTGTGGTCAATTTTTTTTTTTTTTTTTTTTTTGCAAAGATGGCCACTACAATCTCCTCCATCCCAAATGTTTTTCTTACAGTGTGCCTCTTAATTTCCTCCCGTTGAGAGGTAGGGGGTCTAAGTTCTTTCTCCTAGAATCCTAATAAGTTTATGACTATGGCAAAGGTGACATTATATGACATCCCCTGCTTGTCTCATCAAAGATTGTTTGATGTGTGAAAGGCAGACCATAAAATAGTATTCAATTCCACCATACTCATCAGAATGTGTGTTCTGGAAGCCTTTAGCTACCACTCCAGCAACCCAGAAGACACAACCAACGTGGAGAAACTAGAAAGGACTTGAGACTACATGAATAAAGAAAGACATGTCTGGACAGCTCTCTAACTGCTTCAGTCTCTCACTGTTCCAGTCATGACACCATCTGACTGTAAAAGCATGAGAGACACTAAACTGGAACCTCCCAGTTGAGCCTGACCCACTGTGAGAGGTGATAAAAATATCGTCAGGTAACAACTGTGGGTTACAAAACATTCAAGAATAAAAGGGTTAGCCCTCAAAAAAAAAAAATAAACTACTAAATTTTATAATTATTCTTTAAAAAGCAATAGATAACTGGAACACACTTTAATAGCAGAGGTGAGGCACAATAATAATTTTTTTTAAGTACTCAAAACATTTGGCGTCGGCCTTGCAACCAGACAGCAGATTGAAGCCAGAAGAGCCTACAAGAGATTGCTAGTGGAAGCTGATGGGCCCCAAGGAGTGTGACTGTGAGAATCACAGAGTAAGGATTATGTTCTTGGTAGGTAGGATTCTTGTTATGTACTAGCAATAAAAAAAATAGCGCCGGGCTCGGTGGCTCAGCCTGTAATCCCGCGCCTTTGGGAGGCTGAGGTGAGTGGATTGCCTGAGCCCGCGGGTTCGAGACCCGCCTGGGCAAGCAAGACCTCATCTCTACAATAAATAAAAAAATCAGCTGGGCGTGGTAGCGCGCACCTGTAGTTCCAGCTACTCGGAAGGCTGAGGCGGAAGGATCGCTGGAGCCCAGCAGGTCGAGGCTGCAGTGGACGGGAGCGGCCACTGCACTCCAGTCTGGGCGACAGAGTGAGACTCCAACTCAAAAAAAAAACAAATAGCAACGTCATTTACCACTGTAGTGTCGAAAACAGAAAATGTACCTAATAAACTCCAACTACCTAGCTAAGAATATGTCCAAGGAGAATACTGAAAAGAGCACCTGGTTTCCTTCTGCTACTTATGTGGATAGAGATAGATGACTTAAGAAAAAAACTTCAATTTCAGCAAACTTTAGAGGGACTTTAAAATAAAAGACAATTTGTTGGGTTTGAAAATAAAACTACTTTGCATTCCCTGTCACTCCAGAGAGCAAAACAGTCTCAAAATAAGAAAGAGACTCGGGGAAAGATAAAATACCAGGTATTGTCAGAAAGATTTGGCTTACAAACAATGATAAGGGTGTGACTACAAAAAAACCTTTGTTAACACCAATATTAAAGTGGTGCCTCATAGATCCTTTAATACAGATAAAAGGCCTTCTAAAGGTATTAAGGGCATATGTAACTGACTTTGCTAAATAATAGGACTACTGAGAACTGTCAGGGTGTTATCCCCACCATAGCCTCTCAGAGAATCCCTGATGAAGAGGTGATTATTTCTAAATGTAATGGTATGGTTTTTGCTAATGGGGTGGATTATAAATTGATACATGAGAAATACAAAAATATTTTTAAAGAATTGTATCAGCTGGAACTGAAAGAAAACAAAGACAATGCAAACTCACAAGTGGCCTCGACACCCCAAACGTCCATGCACAGGAAAAAGACGAATGAAATTGTCAGCTATAAATACAGGCCATGCTTTTTGAGAAAGGAATGATGATTCAGAGGATGGAAACCAGAGAATACAATGGGAGGAGTCAAGCATCACAAAGAACAATTCCCAGGAAATGGACTGATCACTCAAGCAAACGGCAACATGACCATCTGGATACAGAACTGCTATGGAATATTACAGCCTCTCATTTTCCCCTTTTTGAACAGGAAGAACTACAAAATTCTTCCATGCCTGTCTCACCATTGAAACTCTGCTGTGTGAAAGGCAGATAACTTATCTCTTTAGTTCAAAGGTTTTCAGAAGAATCTCTACTACAAAGGTTTTCGATATTCAAGAAGCCTTACCCAAGGAGCCTTATCTGCACCTGGACTTGATTTATAAGACAATGTGCCCGGACATCAAGCTAATGCAGTAATGGAATGAGATTTGGGGGGTTTTCGGGTAAGAATGAGTATCTTTTGCATGTAGAAGAGCTATAAATGGTTGTGGTCAGAGGATAGACCATGGCAGATTGTATTTTCCAAAGATGACCTCAATAATATTTCCCATCGCACATGTTCTTCTTACACTGTAACTTGGACATTCTCACCATCAAGTGTTGCAGCCTATGTTCCCTCATCTTAAATGTATGACCACAACATAGGTTAAGCTGTCTAATTTCAGAGGCTGGATCATAAAAGGCAATGCAGCTTTCACCTTGTTTGCTGTAATGTTCTCTGGAAACACTCATTTTAGCATCTCACTGCCACAAGGTTGCCATGCTAGGAGGAAGTCCAAATTAGCCCTTGTGGAGAGAACAGCAGACCAGGCCCTGAGGTTATATGAAAGGAAGAGATTCTGAACTAGTCCTGGCTGCTAAGCTGCTGCTGTTCCAACTCCAGTCATTGTCAGACTACAAATAAACGAGAGACCCTGAGCTAGAAGTAAACAGTCAAAACCTATACAAATTCCTAACCACAAAAACTGTGAAAGATCAAAAGATAGTTGTTGTGGATTTAAGCCACTACGATTACAATGATTTGTTACACAGTTAGAATCAATAGAAACAAAAAGCACCAATTATTATGTCCCATTTGGTTATATGCTAGAAATATCATACCAGTTACTATAGGAATATATATTCTGATAAATGTTTACAAAAAAGGTGAAACATTTTCTTTCAATGCCATTGTCTATAAATCACTGTGTGAAATCATTAAATAAAACCAAAAATAGGTCAGGTATTATAATCTCATGGTACTAAAGAAATGCAAATTAAAACAAAAGTTCAGATTTATCACTAAGTTATCCAAATCTCCAAAAAAAGCCAGAATCTCTGAGCACCCTTGAGGATGATTTCTGGAGAGAGTTACTGGTTCTGTACATCTTCACACTCAAACAATATTCTGGGTCCTATCTGCAATGTTGGCTGAGGACACACTGTTCCCACTCACCTGACCAACTGCCAAAGCCCACATCCTGAACAGACCTGGGAGCGAGCCTGCATTAGCCCAGCACCTTTTGAGGCACCTCCAATAGCAATCTGAAAGCTTCCTCCCTGGGAAGTATGCTGGCTCTTCAGAGTTGGGGAAGTGAACGCCTGGCTACTGTATGGGATTTGGTACTGTATGGGATTTGTTTGAGTCAGAGCACAACTGAGGAAACAGAATGCAATAAACTCCAAAAATACTTGTTCCAAAAACTTTATAGGTCATTTCTCTTAACTCTTCTGCACTGGGTAAAAACAAATGAGTGTCTATGTGTGGGAGAATGGAGGGAATCAGGCAATTATCTGCAGTTAGAAAAATTAACAGGTACTCACTGAGTGCTTATTATGCTCCTTGCCTGTGCTAGGAGACTTGAGGACATACAAAGGTATAAACCATGAACACTACTACGAAGCAAGTTTTAATATAGCTGGGAACCTAATCAGGAAAAAGAAAGTATAAAATTAAACAATCAAGTGCTAACTGTGATATAATCAGATATTAGAGCCCTGCTCAGGCTTCACAGAAGACGTGCAAAGGAAAAAGTAAGGAATACAGCAAGGAGATCATGTTAGGAGCATCAAGAATCTACAACAGACAGACAACAGGTCACTCTGACTGCATCGCTGATAAGCAGATAGAGCTGGGAAAGAGATGAAGGACGCATGAGGAATCTAGCAAGGGTAGAGTCCTGAAAGCTAGTCTAAGAAAGGTTAGGGGAGTCAGTATTGAAGGCAGCTGAAGAAAATACAACAGGGAAACTGATAATTGAAATGATTCTTCTACAACAATTAAATATTTTTTAAACTATTATAAATAAAACTAAGGATAAATGCTAGGCTATAAATAATGTATTTTTAGAAAGACAGCAAAGTGCCAATAGCCTTAAAATATAAAGAACATGCACAAATTGCTAAAAAAAAATACTAAATGATGAGCAAAAACATACAATACACAGAAAAGAACCATAGCCATAAAAATAATCTTAACTTTATGGGTAATAAAGTAAATACAAATTAAAACAGTACTGAGAGTCAGTCAAGTAAATCAGCCCAAGTTTGAATAATATTCAATGTTGCCAAGATATGGAGAGAAAAGCTCATCCCGTGTACTGTTGCTGGCAGTATGAATGACTACAAGCAGTGTAGAAAGTAATTTGGATGAGTGACTGGAGCTTTTAAAATGTCAATATGGTAAGTCCCCAAAATACAAACGAGTTCCATTCCAAAAGCACATTTGTAAGTACAATTTGTTCATAAGTCCAACAAAGTTAGCCTATATACCCACCTAACACAGTCGGCTATAGAGTATCAGCTACATCATCACTGCTTTTACACTAGCTTCCGGACATTCTGGGCTTTACCTCCTCAACAACGGTACCTGCATAATGAACATCTGTATACCTAACCCTGAATTGTACCCCGTGTCTTTAAAATCAAAACAATTTTTTAAAAGATATTGTACTACTATACTCTAAACAGAACTGTAAAGTACACAAAAGCACACCACTTGTAGAGGATGCGTGCAAGTGGCGATGTATGCCAGACACACGAACTAACTTACATGACTGGACATGCAAATGCACGTTTGCATCTTTGAACACTTGTGGATTGAAGGTTCGTATGTAGGGGACTTGCTGTATCTTAAATACTTTTTTCTGAATAATTCAGCTTGCAAAAATTTATCAAAAGCAAGAATTATAAATTCAAAGTATGATTCTTTTATGAATTTACTAAATGAATTCTGCATAATCAGAAAGTACTGATTTCCATTTGCTATCATGACACTGATACTGACTTAGCAGCTGCTGTGAACTGGGTTCTACAAAAATGCTGTTACCACAGTAGTTCTGATATTTAAATACCTTAAGGTCAGCATCATCTCTATTTTATAAATGGAGAAACTGGGTGGGGTGCCATGTCTCATGCCTATAATCCCAGTAATTTGGGAGGCCGAGGCAAGAGATTCACTGAGTCCAGGAGTTTGAGATAAGCCTGAACAACATGGTGAGACCTCATCTCTACAATAAATCAAAAAATCAGCCAGCCATGGTGGCATGTACCTAAAGTCCCAGCTACTCAGGAGGCTGAAGCAAAAGGATCACCTGAGTCCAGCAAGTTGAGGCTGCGATAGCCATGAGAATGCCATTGTACTCCAGCCTGGGCATCAGATTGAGACTCCAACTAGATAGGTAGGTAGGTAGGTAGGTAGGTAGGTAGGTAGATAGATAGATAGATAGATAGATAATAAATAGATAAACTGAATAGTATAAAGTTAGAAATCTAGAAAAAGTTCCATCTAGTATTAAAACTTGCATAGGCTGGACTGCAAAGTTTGCGCTCCTTCCACTAAGCTTTTATGCTCAAAGATAATCACACACATTTATAGGAAAAAAATGGAAGAAATCTAAATAACTAATGATGAAATATTATGCAAATATTAAAAGTGTATTTAAAGTAAAATGTAGTAACTTGAGATATGCCCAAGATAATATATTAGACTATTACATAATCAAATTACAAAAACAAATATGCGGCATAATATTTACTATGAATATATATGCAGATACATACCTAGGAAAAGCAAAGGAAAGAACTGAACCAAAATGTTATCTGTGGTTATCTCAAGTGATGGAACTAATGAATATCTTCATATTTTCTTTTATACTATCTATATTTTTCAAATATTTTACAATAAGCAGACACTGGGGGTGCCAGAAAAATGTATACACATTTTGAGACATGTCCGTATTACTTTTCGAGGTTGAATTAAGTTATAGTAGCAATGTGTAGTATGATCTTCATTTAATCATGCTTCCCCCATTTTCTTTGACTATCCTGCCTGTCACATGGTCACACTAGCATTCATTTGGTTAATGCCCTCTTTTGAGCAAATGTCACACTTAAAATGTGTATACTTTGTTTGGCACCCCTGTATTACCAAAAGTCATAATAAAGTGGCTTTTTTTGTTTGGTTTTTGGGGCTTTTTTGAATCAGAATCTCACTCTGTCACCCAGGCTAGAGAGCACTGGCACAATCACAACTCACCACAACTTCAACCTCTTGGGCTCAGGCAATCCCTCCACTTCAGCTTCCCAAGTATGGCACATACCACCATGCCTGGCTAATCTTTGGGGTTTTTTGGTAGAGACAAGGTCTTGCTATGTTGCCCAGACCGGACTCGAACTCCTAGGCTCAAGCAATCCTCCCACCTCAAGCCTCCCAGAGTGCTGGGATTACAGGTGTGAGCAACCGCTCCCGGCAAGTTATCTTTTTAAAGAAAGTTCAAATATACAACTTAGCTAAAGTTACAGGTAGCAAGAGAAGAAATTAAACACAAATTATATATTTTAAGTGGACCTCATTCTTCCCAAAATAATTTGTAAAGAAAAAAAGAATTCATGCTATTCATGACTTAATTGATGGTTTTCATTTATCATATCATTTACTGCAGGAAAAATAAGCGGAATATTAAAGACTGAAATAAGAACTTTGTACATACTATACTTGGCAGTTTAAATCATTATTTCTGGCTGGGCTCAGTGGCTCAACCTGTAATCCCAGCACTTTGGGAGGCTGAAGCTAGTGGACTGCGTGAGTCCACGAGTTTGAGACCAGCCCAGGCAACTTAGCGAGACCTTGTCTCTAAAATAAATAAAAAAAATTAGCCGGGCATGGTAGCGCATGCCTGCAGTTCTGGCTTCTTGGAAGGCTGAGGCGGAAAGATCACTGGAGCTAGCCCAGCAGGTCGATACTGGGGTGGCCATGAGTGTGCCACTGCACTCCAGCCTGGGCGACAGGGTGAGACTCCAACTCAAACAAATAATAATAATAAATAAATCATTAGTTCCTTTAATTTCTTCACTGATTCTGAGAACATATTTATATTAAATGATCACCCAAACCAACAACTGAAGAGTATGAATGTAATAGCTAAATGAATAAATGGAATAGTACAATGCAATATCAAAGAAATTACATGATCTTACAATCAACTAGGAGGCTTATTATTTTTAAATAAGATCATATTCTACTTTGATAGTTTTTATATATAGCTCTTTTGTGTAGAACAGGAAATATTTTAAGGGGAAAAACTACATATACCAGTTTAAAATTATAGGATTATATAAGAAATAAATTGTGTCCTAACTTCTAATATCATGGTAGCAAATGCTTTCAATGAGATCATATTTTATTGCTAATAAAATTTATATCAGTCTTGAAATTTACATGTGAAAATATTAGACCCCTTAAAAACTTGAATTTTGTTATTAAACAATCTGAAATATTCTAGCAATATTAAATGTTGGAAGCAATAAGTCTACCAATAAATTCAGTAAGTGGAAAACAGCAATTAGATCTGAACTTCGTGGTGCTAGGCCAGTAAGATCAGGAAGAGAAAAACAGAAAGCACACTGCCTGCAATTGAGGCATCTCTGAATTAACTTAGAGTAGTATATGTTTAACCATCAAGTATATGTTTAACCATATATGATATGTTATGATATATGTTTATGTTTTATATCTTATATGATATGATGTGTGTTTATATATGTTAACCATATATGATAGTGTATGTTTAACCATCATTATCCTGTGAAACTAAACACTACAGTTAATTGAGATGGGTGAGAGAGGCTGGTACTAAAATGTTTCTCCTTAAAATGAAAGGTAGAATAATAACCTACCTTAGTAAGAATTCATTTTAGCAGTGATTAAGTCAATTAATACATATGTTGAATTCAAACGCCAATGGGATTGATCTTTTCCGAGCAGCAGACTTTTTTTTTAATGTAAGTCAAACTGAGCCCTTCTAAAACACATCTATTCCTAGAAAAAAAAAAACAGTTATTTCTATTTATCATATTCCACATCCAGTTCTCTGATTTCACAAGTACTGAAACTGAGGTCCAGAGAGGTTAGGTGACTCTCCTATCTGGAAGGCATATTCTAGATTCTCACATACATTTGTTTATCATATGATTCTAATATTCTATCAAACATTCAATAGACCTCTGGAGAGCACCTCTGGTTTATTTGAGATAAACGTGTGCCTTACAGAGCAGGTCACATATAGGAAATGTGGACTGGCGTTTGAATCTGTTCATACTCTCAGCATCAGAGCCCCTAATATAGGGAACAAAACATATTCAGCAACTAGCCTTGTTGAGTTCTAAAACTGTGAATCTCTGCAGCTGAGTTGGGTTCACTTGTCACATTGCAAATGGATAGGTTTCTATTTACATGCCATGCTAGAAGAAGAGTCATGCAATCCCTGTTGCATGATAAATCACTCCCTCTCATTTAATAGTTAGTAACAGCAAATCCTCTCCAAAATACTATTTTATTAAAGTATATAAAGTATATGAAAGAAGACTATCAAGGTTTTTTTGTTGTTGCTGCTCCTGTTGGTAATTTTGTTTTTTTTTAAGTTGGGGTCTCACTCGGTCACCCAGGCTGGGCTTCCTGGGCTCAGGTGATCCCTGCCCTTCAGCATCTTAAGTAGCTGGGACTATAGGTGCATGTCACTATGCTTGGGTACATTTTCCTTTTTTTCTTTTTTCTTTTGTAGAGATAAGGTTTCACTATGTTGCCCAGGCTGGTCTTAAACTCCTGGATTCAAGCAGCATGCCTCCTCAACCTCTCAAAGTGCTAGGATTACAGATGTGAGCCACCATGCCCTGGCTAATGGTTTTTATTGAAGGTTTTTAGTAGCTTTGTGGTTCAAATGCGGAAAAAGTATCCTAGAAATCAAACTTTAATGAGTCTCAAAAACTATCAAAAACTATCCAAAACTTTGACACATAACTTAAGTAATTCATCAACTACAAAAATCATTATTTATGTTGCTATAGCACTGAGGGAAAAAATGCTGCAATTATCACATGATATAATTAAGACATATCCTAAATTCAGCAATTGTAAAATGTGTTAAGACTGTGCATCTTAGGAGCAATTAAATATAGTGTAGTTGAATTTAATGAGTTTATTAAAGAGTTCACAAAAAATGTAACTGAAAGGGCTATAAAAAAATAAAACAATGTAAGTTACTTAGATTTTTTTGTCAAGAAATATTTTTTTAAAATATAGTGTTCAATAACACAACAAGACTACACCTAATAATTATTATATTTTTTTAAACAACTAGAAGAGAAGATTTGGAAAGTTCCCAACACAAAGAAATGATAAATATTTGAGGTGATGGATATCCCAATTACTCAGATTTGATCACTACACACTGTATGCTTGTGTGAAAATATCATATGAATGCCATAAATATGTACAACTTTTATGTATCCATAAAAAAATTTTAATGTAAAGAAAAGCTAAAGTAAGATCTGGTAATTGGCATAGTTGTGGATTAACTGACAATGAATATTCAATAGAACATCTTAGTACTTTAAGTTAAGAAAAAAACGCTGTTATTATCAAACTACTGAACTTTCAAAAAAAAGACATATGACAAAAATAATCCTAGCTTACAAGTAACCAAGAAGCTAATTTATAGCCAGGCTCGGTGGCTCAGCCTGTAATCCCGCGCCTTGGGAGGCTGAGGTGAGTGGATTGCCTGAGCCTGTGGGTTCGAGACCCGCCGGGGCAACTTGGCGAAACCTCATCTCTACAATAAATCAAAAATGAGCTGGGCGTGGTAGCGCGCACCTGTAGTTCCAGCTATTTGGAAGGCTGAGGTGGAAGGATCACCTGAGCCCAGCAGGCTGAGACTGCGGTGGCCAGGAGCGGCCACTGCACTCCAGTCTGGGCGATAGTGAGACTCCAACTCAAAAAAAAAAAAAAAAAAAAAAGAAGCTAATTTGTAACTATAACTCTGAAGTAGAATAAATATTGAAGCATTAAAAAGACTAGTAAACATCTAAAAATGCATGCGAGTTTCATACTTTCTCACATGTAAGGAAGCACAAGGCAATCAGAACACCATGATCACAACTACCTGGTAGAGCTTTTAACTAAAAGACATAATTATTTGACAAAGTTAGACTATTTCGGTCTACAAATATTTATTGAGCAAATACTATGTGCCAGGCACTGTGATCAGAACTAAAGATACAAAGGGGAACAAAGCAGACAAAATTCCCCACCCAGATAGAGCTTACATTATAGTGGGGAAGACAAACAAAATGTAAGATTCAGAAGTGAGATATATAGTACATCAGTGATAAGTGCTAAGAAGAAAGATCGAGTAGAGAAGGAAGATTTCTGCTATACTGACTATGCTATTCCAGAAACAACACAGACTCCTAATCCTAAAACACAAACAAAATATATTTAAATAATCAGGACTTTGTCAGGCTTAAAAAAGAAAGCAAGGGGGTAATTTTCTAATGGGCTACAAGTTTTCTGAGAACATTACTCAGTGTTAAGATGAAGGCCTTTAAATTTTAAACATACTGAACTAGTATAGCAACTTTAGGCTTCTAAACAAGCAAGCGTCTCCGTGATAGAGTGGAGTCACAATGTTGGAAGGCAGCTGACCAAGAAGACTCAGGATATATATATAGATGAACTATACCTGCCCGGAAACACTACTGGAAAATCTGCAAAAAAGTAACAGGGTGAAGCAGGGAAATGCAGATAGAACATCTGGGAAATTTGGCAGCAGAAACACAGCAGAGTTGGAATTGAATCTCAAGGAATATGGCAACGACCCTGGGAACACAGAACGAGGGTGCAAGAACATAATGATACCAGTGGTAAAACTCCCTAACCAAGATCTTAAATCCTGGCTGACTTAGCATAAGACCCTGGAGCTGTCTCAAACAGCGGAGGAGCTCGGTGGCCCAGAGGCCTGGAAGCTATATGCCTGCCACCTGCCTTGAGAAGCATAAGAATCCAAGTTGAAACTCAATTAAGGGGTACAAAGTCACTTTGGGGCTGCTTCTTTTCCAATACTAAGCTCTTCCATGCTGACATTTAAGTGGCTAAAAAGCAATACAAATTTTCTCTCAACATTCCTCTTTCTGATAAAGTTGGATTTCAAATTCTTTAACTAACATATTTTGCCTAGAACTCAACATAGCATTCTCACTTAAAACGTTTTAAAGTACAGCCTATAAAAATAGCTTTTTACACTTGCTCCCTTATTTAAAAAACAAAACACCACCACCAACAACAAAAACTATTCACCACGTCCCAGAGCCGAGCACTATAGAGGCTGGTAAGAACTTTATGCCACAAACAGTGGGGGAAATACGAGGCAGGCTGGAGTCACTGCTGCTAGGAGGTTTAATCACTTTGGTCTTTAGCTACCTTTTCCTTTCTGAGAAAATAAAGCATAATGAATGATGCAAATATTATTAAGTAATGTTGTCTGGAGAGATTCCAGGAAGGTCTAAAGATGACAAAAAGAGAACTACAGGCCAATATCCTTGATTAACATAGATGCTAAAATTCTCAACAAGATTCTAGCAAACTGTACCCAACAACACATCTCAAAAATCATCTACTATGACCATGCAGGCTTCATCTTCAGGATGCAGGGCTGGTTCAACAACCACAAGACATTAAATATAATTAAATACTTCAACAGATGTAAAGACAAAAACCACATGCTTATATCATTAGACACGGAAAAAGCTTTTGATAAAATTCAGCACCCCTTCTTGATAAAAACCCTCAAACATCTAGGCAATGATGGAACATACTTCAAAATATTAAGAGCTATCCATAAGAAATCCACAGTCAACATACTGCTAAACAAACAGAAATTAAAACAATTTCCATGGAAACTGAAACAAGACAAGGATGCCCACTCTTACCCTTTCTGTTCAGCATAGTATTGGAAGTCCTAGCTAGAGCAATCATACAGGAGGAAACCAGGGGTATCCGGATTGGAAAAGAGAAAGTTAAGTTATCCTTCTTTGTAGACAACATGATCTATACCTCAAAAACCCAAAAAATCTGTCAAAAACCTCCTTGCACTGATAAAGAACTTTGGCTAAGTCTCAGGGTATAAAATAAATGTGCAAAAGTCAGTCGCATTCCTATACACAAACAATAAACAAACAGAAACCCAAATAAAAAGCATAATCCCATTCAAAATAGCCCCACACACACACACAAAATGAAATACCTTGGCATCTTCCTACCCAGAGAGGTGAAAGAACTTCATAATGAAAACTACAAAACACTGCTCAAAAAAATCAAAGATGACACAAACAAATGGAAAAATATTTCATGCTCATGGATTGGAAGAATCAACATTGTTAAGACACCATCATACCAAAGGCAATCTATAGATTTAACACAATACCCATTAAATTACCAGCAGCATTCTTCTCAGACCTGGAAACAACAATACAGGAATTCATATGGAAATATAAATGGCCATGAATAGCCAAAATAATCCTCAGAAGAAAAAAAAAAAGCAGGTGGCATCATGCTCCCAGACTTTAAGCTTTATTATAAAGCTATAGTAAACAAAACAGCCTGGTATTGGTACAAGACCAGGCATATAGACCCATGGAACAGGATAGAAATTCCAGAAGCAAAACATCAATTTCTCAACCAACTCATCTTTGACAAAGACTCCACCATCAACCACTGGGGAGAGGAGAACCTATTCAGTAAATGGTGCTGGGAAAACTAGCTGACCACATGCAGAAGATTAAAAACAAGACCCCTACCTATTACCATACACCAAAATCAACTCTAAATGAATCAAAGACCTAAATATAAAACCTCAAACTATAAGAACCTTAGAAAACACAGGAGACACTCTCATGGAAATTGGAACTGGCAACCAGTTCCTGATCAAAACCCCAAGTGCTCATGCCAGAAGAGATAAGATGGACAAGTGGGACTTCATCAAACTGACAAACTTTTGCAAAGTCAAAGAAACCACTGAGAGAGTGGGGAGACAGTCCACAGACTGGGAAAAGATATTTGCCAACTGTATATCTGACTAAGGCTTAACATCTAGGATCTACAAATGTGCTGAAAAGAAAAAAACAAACAGCCCCATTACAAAGTGGGCAAAATATGTGAATAGACACTTCTCAAAAGAAGACATACGAGCAGCCACCAGATACATGAAAAAATGCTCAGCCTCACAGTCATCAAAGAAATGCAAATTAAAACCACACTGAGATATCACCTAACTCCAGTCAATATGGCCATCATCAATTTAACTCAAAAAACAACAGATGCTGGAGAGGATGCTGCGAAAAGGGAACACTTCTACATTGTTGATGGGAGTATAACTAGTATAACCTCTTTGGAAAACAATGTGGCAATTCCTAAAAGACCTAAAAATCAACCTCCCATATGACACCCGTGATCTTCCTACTGGAAATAAATCTGGAGAAACTCAAATCACTCTATAAAAAAGATACCTGCACATGCATGTTTATTGCAAATAATATGGAAAAAAAACATGGAACCAACTGTGCTGCCCATGGAAAGAGTATTGGCTTAAAAAATGTGGTACATATACCAAGGGAATATTATGCAGCCATAAAGAAGGACAAAATTATGAACTTCGCAGCAACTTGTATTGACTTAGAGTCTATAATACTGAGTGATCTATCATGAAACAAAGAACTGAATATCACATGTTCTCACTCATAAGTGGATCTTGAACAACTATCGTAATAATACTACAAGAAAGGGATTGGCAGCCGGACTCGGTGGCTCAGCCTGTAATCCCGCACATTGGGAGGCTGAGGTGAGTGGATTGTCTGAGCCCGCAGGTTCGAGACCTGCCTGGGCAACTTGGTGAGACCTCATCTCTACAATAAATCAAAAAAATTAGCCGGGCATGGTAGCGTGCGCATGTAGTTCCAGCTACTTGGAAGGCTGAGGCGGAAGGATCGCCGGAGCCCAGCAGGTCGAGGTTGCGGTGGCTGGGAGCGGCCACTGCACTCCAGTCTGGGCGACAGAGTGAGACTCCAACTCCAAAAAAAAAAAAAAAAAAGAAAGTGATTGGCAGTAGTGGAAAACTGTCAGAGGAGGGGGGAATACCTCATTAGCAAGGATACCTGCATAATGAACATTTGTATACCTAACCATGAATCATACCCCACATATTTAAAATAAAAATTAAATAAGTAAATTAAAGGACTTGAACAGACACCTCTAAAAGGAAGACATATAAGCAGACAACAAACATGAAAAAATGCTTACTTCACTAATCATCAGAGAAATGCAAACTAAAACTACAATAAGATACTACCTCACACTAGTAAGAATGGCTATTATTAATTATTCAAAAAATATCATCTGTTGGCTAGGTTGCAGAGAAAAAGGAACACTTCTACACTGTTGATGAAAATACAAGCTATTTCAACCTTTGTGGAAAGCAGTGTGGTGATTTCTCAAAGAACTAAAACTTGAGCTACCATTTGAATGAGTATTCCTACTCCTGAGAATATGCCCAGAGACACATAAATCACTCTACCAAAAAGACATTCCACCAAAAAGACACTACTCACACTAGCAAAAACATGAACCAACTTAGATACCCATCAAAAGCGGACTGGATAATTTAATGGGTATTGCATTGAAACCATCAAGTGAGTGAGGAGATAGCCCACAGAATAGGAAAAATATTTGCCAACTGTATATCTGACAAAGGTCTAACATCCAGGATCTATAAGGAATTCAAACATTCCGAAAGGAAAAAACAAACAGTCCCATTAAAAAAGCAGGCAAAAGACATGAATAAACACTTCTCAAAAGAAGATATATGGGCAACCAACAGGCACATTAAAAAGTGCTCAGTCTCACTAATCATCAGAGAAATGCAAATCAAAACCACATTGAGATATCACCTAACCCCAGGAAGAATGATCATCATTCATAAAACAAACAGCAACAAATGCTAGTGAGGATGTGGAGAAAAGGCAACACTTCCATGATGCCGGTGGGAATGCAAACTAGTTCAACCTCTATGGAAAACAGTGTGGCCATTGCTAAAAGAACTAGAAACTGACATTCCATATGACCCAGCAATCCCCCTACTGGGAATATACCCGGAGGAACACAACCATTCTACAGAAAAGGTATCTGCACATGCATGTTTATTGCAGAACTATTCGCAATAGCAAAAACATGGAACCAACCATGATGCCCATCAAAACTAGACTGAATAAAACAAAAATGTGGTACATATACACCATGGAATATTATGCAGGCATAAAGAAGGAGAAACATATGGACTTTGCAGCAACCTGGATGGATTTAGGGTCTATAATACTCAGTGATCCATCACAGAAACAAAGAACAGAGTACCATACGTTCTTACTCATAAGCAGACCCTGAACATTTACCATAATACTATAAGAAAGGGATTGGCAGTAGCGGGATACTGCTGGGGTGGGGGTGGGGACAAAACATCAACGAGGGTACCTGGTCTCAAACCAGGTAAAGTGGGAACCAAAGGGAGGCCCAAACTTTACCTGTATGATGACCACTTGTATACCTGATCCTGAATTGTACCCCGCATCTTTAAAATAAAATATTAAAGGATAAAATAATAATGTAACAGAAATACTAAAAAAAAAAAAGTGGTGGACTGGATAAAGAAAGTGTGGTACATATACATAGTGGAATACTTTGCAGCCATAAAGAAGAACAATATCATGTCCTTTGCAGTAATATGGATGCAGCAGGAGACCATTATTCTAACTATTACAGAAACAAAAAACTGAATACCACGTGTTCTCATTCATAAGTGGCACAAAACATTGGATACACAGGCATAAAGGTAGAAACAACAGACACTGGGCACTAATAAAAGAGGAAGGGAGGGAGGGAGAGGGTATAATGGGCACACAACTACCCACGGGGTGCCATGTCCACTGCTAGGCAGGGAAAAGGGCTCCCTAGAATTCCAAATCTCATCTTCATGCAATTTACTTATATAGGAAATTCTCACATGTACCCCATGACTCTAAAACAGATTTACAGTAAATAAATAATACAATTGCAAAAAAAATTTTTTTAAAGGTTTAAGTAGTTTTGCCTCAATTTTCTACCCAGGCCTGACTGTAATAAAAGTTGGGACCAACAATTTTGGGTTTTTTCCTTGAAAGTAGCATAAATGTTCCTTTTCCTCTGGCAAATAATTTACTATGTCACAATGTAACAAAACTACAGCTAATGCGCAAAACAATTGTATCAGGTAGCTTAGCCTATTTGGGCTGCTATAACAAAAAATCCTTGAATAATTCATAAACAATTGAAATGTATTAATCACAGTTCTGGATGCTGGAATGGCCAAGATCAGTGCACTTGCAGATTTGGTGTCTGATGAGGATTTACTCTCTGCTTCCTAAATGGTGCATTCTCTGTGTCCTCAGATGGTGGAAAAATAATCAAGCTTCCTTGCATTTTTTTAAATAAGGGAGAACTAATTGCACTCATGAGAGCTCTGCCCTCACGACCTAATAACCTCCTAAAGTCTCCACCTCTTAATACTGAAACCATGGGGATTCCATTTCAACATACAAGTTTTGGAGGGACACAAACATTCAGCCCACAGCACCAGGGGACAGGTGAAAGCAATTACCTGTCCTAAGTTTACTATTGAGTAGTTGCTTTCTAAAATTAGAGAGGCAGCATAATACGATAAGAGCTCAAGGTCTAGAACAGGCAAAACAAAGCTCATCTCCAGCTCTGATTTTCCCTAGCTGTATGATCTTGAACAAATCATTTCACCTCTCTAAACCTTAGTTTATTTATCTATAAAATGAGGCTAGTAACAGCAAGCTTGGTATAACGTCTGTAAAATGTAAAAAAGTAATGGACACTTGGTAAAGTTTTATTCAGCTGATTCAAGGAAGAATAGTGATACTTGTAAAAACTGTGAGAAGCATTTTCCCGTAAGCACTGTAAAAACTTAGATGATTGTGAAGTAAGGGTGGTAATATTGTTAGAAAGTGATGTAGATACATCTTGATTCTGTTCTATATAGGCATGGAAATTTGATTTTTTTTTTCGTTCATGTCCCTTAGGCATAAAATAAATTAGCCAATTCCATAAATGTTAATTCTATTTATAACATTGCAATCAATTAATTCACAATGACAATTGTAGATGCTAATTAGAAGATATACCCAAATCTAGTCAGGTTTTTTTTGTTTGTTTTTTTTTTTTGAGTTGGAGTCTCACTCTGTCGCCCAGACTGGAGTGCAGTGGCCGCTCGCGGCCACCGAAGCCTCGACCTGCTGGGCTCCAGTGATCCTTCCACCTCAGCCTTCCAAGTAGCTGGAACTACAGGCACGTGCTACCACGCCCGGCTAGTTTTTTGATTTATTGTAGAGATGAGGTCTCGCCAAGTTGCCCGGGCAGGTCTCGAACCCATGGGCTCAGGCAATCCACTCACCTCAGCCTCCCAAAGCGCGGGATTACAGGCTGAGCCACCGAGCCCGGCTTTTTTTTCTTATTTGTAGAGAAATTTACTTTGGAATTCAAATTTTAACCTGAAGGTAGTTTATAAGTTGGGAAGATTGAACACTTAGTAAATACCAGCCTAATGATGTAGTCATATCAAATATAAGTGAAGACTGTTTTCCTTAATAACTGTCAAAACTGATACAATTATTGAGTATATTGATTACAACAGGACTCAAATCTAGTTTAGAAGTTTTTCAAACGTCTTATCCTCTACATTCCATTTTGTGAAATCAAAATAATGGAATCCTTGCCATATATAGTGACTGGATATACTTCCAATATTGTATTTCTGACTTTTCAATGCTCTAAATCTAACCAACTATACATTGAAAAACATGTTCTTCCTTTAGATATGCCAATATCTTCTTCCAAATCTTACACTAACCTAATAGCCATTTCAGCTATGCATATTTTTCCCTTGATTAACTGAAGCTTTCTTTATAATTAAGTATTGGAGACTGTATTCGTTTCCCATTATTTCTGTAACAAATTATCACAAATTTAGTGATGTCAATGACAAATTAATTCTCTTAAAGTTCTGAAACTTAGAAGTCTAACGTCACATTTTCACTAGCATCTAATTGTCACTACGTGTTCCTTCTGGAGGCTCAAGGCATCTCTTTCCTTGACTTTTCCACGTTCTACAGGCCACCAACATTTCTTGATTCATGGCCTCTTTCTTCAGCTTCAAAGTTAGCAGTGTAGCATCTTCTTTTCTTTTTTGACCTCTGCTTTCATCCCTACATCTTTTCTGTCTATAACTTTTCATCCTACCTCCCTCTTGTAAAGGCCCTTGTAATTACACTGGCTCCGCTTGGATTTTCCAGGAAAATTTCCATTCTCAGGATTATTTTCTGAATCATATCTGCAAAATCCATTTTACCATATAAGATGATCTATTCACAGGTTCTTGGAATTAGGTCATGGACATCATTGAAAGACCACTATTTAGTCTACCACAGAGGAAAAATGAATTTCCAAGTTCTTGGACAGGAGTTGTCTAGCAGCTTTATTAATGTATTGTTTACATAAAGTGAAGAAAAACATAAGTTAAAGAAGTTGGACAGGTTTTTATTCAATTGTGAACTTTATAATAAAACTCAGCTCCTAATAAAAATAAGTGAGAAAAGAGCATTTAAAAATAAAATATGAAGAGATTATAGATGCTATGACATGAGTAATATATTAATTTTGCATATTCAGAAGATGCCACTTGATTACAAAATCTTGTATAATTGTATTTTTCACTTTGATATATTAATATACAAAATGCAAATGTTTCATCAAATATTTACTAAATTAATGATTTTCTGAGGACTGCAATGACAACACACAACAAAAAAATCTAAATGCCTTACCTGAGGAAATAGGCTATTCTCTCTTATGAATAAGTTATACTAGAACTCTGAGAAGTTTAACAATCTAAATGACTCACATACTTTTATAATTAGATGTTTAAATTGGTTATTGAAAACATTAGGTTAAATCTTGGGATCTGCCAGACTTCCTGCATTGTTCTGAAGAACACAGAATTCTGTCTATACATTTAGCTTCAATGTATGGTCTTGAGATTACGGTGCAGCAGGAAAATTATTCTTAAAATTCCTTAGGAATATCTAAGTATTTTGTAAATACTGACTTAGAAAAATAAAGTAAGACCATTTGAGTTAAATGAGACCATTGGAAATTTTTCAATGTAATTGATTTTATTTTTAATTTTGTCTACTTTAAATTAATAATTTTTATCATTTTCCAAAGAATTCAAGATGCTTACAAAAGTTTAACTCTATGTATTCCATTCCTCATCACATTATTTTTATACAGATTAGTCTTATACATGTTATGAAAAGCCTAGAGGTCATTAATATTATTGTTGCTTTAGATAGTCAATATTCATTTATATTTATCTTTTCTGTGCTTTTATTTCTTTTTGTAGTTTTGTTTTTCCCTCTGAGATTACTTTGCTTCAGCCTGAAGAAATTGGCATTTCTTTTAGTGCAGATCTGCTTGCAATAAATTAAACCAGAGTGTTTTTTGTATAGTGTGCTTTGCTTTGTTTTTGGCATGAAGATATTATTATATTGCCTCACATTTTAAAAATACTTCCACTGGATATAGAATTGTTGGGTGGCACATTGGCAGGTTTTCTTTTCACTTAAAAAATGTCATTCCATTATATTCTGCCTATCATAGTTGTTATTTAAAAGTCTGTGTAAGTCTGTTGACATTCCTTCAAAGTTAGTGTATCATTTGTTTACTGCTTTCAAGATTTTTTTTTTAATTTTTATCAGAAGTTTGACTACATGCTCCAAGTTCTGTCTTTGTATATATTGTACTAAGGGTTCACTGACCTATTTGAATTTATGGGTAGTTTTCTTTCATTAAATCTGGAAAACTCTGCCATATTTTCCTCAAATTGTGCTTTTTGTCACATTTTTCTCCTGTCTTTCTGGTCTCCAAAACATATGTTTGTTAGACATTTTGAGCACTTCTCTTTCAAATCTCATTTAGTGTTCTTTTTTCCATCGTTTTTCTTCTCTGCACTTCAGTTTGAGAACATACTTCTGAGCTGTCTTTGACTTCACTCTGCCTTATTATTTTATGTCCAGTTTGCTATTAATGTCACTCAATAAGTTCTTAATTTCAGATATTTAATTTATAGTTTTACAAAAATAATTTAATTATTTTATTGAATTTAATACTCTTAAAATTTTTCATTTCTTCATTCATTACACTCATCCAATTGTCTATTTTTCTGACTAACATATTTGTTACATAAATTGTGAAGTACTTACCTGACTTTAATATTTGGATCATTTTTCTATCTTTTTGGGTTTTTTTTAACATTTTATCTCTTGATATTGGTTACTATTTCGCCTTATCATTTGCATTTCTATTAATGTTTTATCATATGCTATATACTGTTGATACTTTGCAGCGCCTGTGAAATTTTACATCTTTCTCTAAATAGTGTTCATTTATTTTTTTTTTCCAGGTAGTTAAATTACCATCAGGTTACTGTGATTGTTTTGAAGTTTGTTTTTTATGATGGGTATATTTTATTTGAACTTTCTGTGGTCTCTAAGACAGAAAGCTAGGATATTTACAGAGATATCCTCTTTCAAACTTGGGTTTTTACTCTGATATCTCTATAGCAATGTGCAGCATCTGAAATATCACTTCTCCAGATTTCCAGCATCATCTAGGCTACCTGGAGTCTTGACCTGTGAGTGTACCATAAAAAACACCCAAAGACGTTCTTTGTTATCTCAGAACTTCAATTTCTGTTTGCTACATTCAGCAAGATCTTTTTTCTCTATTTAGACTCTATTGCAATATGCTGCAATTTGAAAATTATCTTCAGAAAGAAAATCAGGATCAACATAGGGTTCATCTCTTTGCAGATCATCTCTCATGAATTACAGTCCTGAATTGGTTTCTGTCATTCAGTCATGATTTAAATTTGAAGTCCTACTACAAAACTCATTTTAATTGTCTAGACTAGTAGCAGTACTTTGATTACTCAATAAGACTACTTTTCTGTCTAAATCATCAATGTCACCAAGTAAAGGAGAGACATGTTTCTATTTCATACTTATATACTGCTGTTATAAAGCTCTTTTTCATATTCCTAGGTAAGGAGTAGGTATCCATTTCATTAGCCTGAAAAACAAATACTTAAATGTACACACATGTAAAATATAAGTTTATATACACATTAACATTATTTTACATACAGCAATTTTATTTCATCCTATATTTTTCAATGAAGCTAAATAATTGGTAAGAAAAAATAACTGATATCTATTTAAAAGTGATTTTATGAAATAGCCACTAAAGAAAATCTGAATAGATGTTTAATTTCAATTTTTAAGAGACGAGGGAGACATATAGAGATATCATTGACCTTTGAATTCAAATTAGAATTTTAATCAATTTTCTTTCATGTGCATGAACAGTACATATACTGAGAAACAATAGATTAGTTCTCCACCCCCAAATTGTATCTCCATGTTATTCTTTGGCTCTGATAGTCTGGAAATCTTCCAAATAAAACAACATCTCACAAAACAATCAACAAAGGAATTGTCTGCCAAAAGTTGGGATCTGAAATTTTGCTTCCCATTCCTACTCATTTAATGTAGCTAAAACATAATTATTTCTAAAGTGGAGGTTAAAAGAAAATGACCATTTGCCTCTGAACTGTTTTGTTTATGTTATCAAATAGTGTCTAAAACACAAAACAATATTTCTAGTTTGACCTACTATCATGGCTTTTGATTACTTTATTATTATTTAACAGCAGTTTTAAGCAATACTTATTTTTAGTTTATGTTATCCGTAGTCTCAAATTAACTAAAGACCATTAAAACAGTTTGAAAATTTTATTTTGTTTATTATACACTCTAAATGGAAAAAAATGTATAATGATGGACAATCAATATATTTTGAGGCCGGGCCCGGTGGCTCAGCCTGTAATCCCAGCACTTTGGGAGGCTGTGGATTGCCTGAGCCCACAGGTTCGAGACCCACCTGGGCAACTTGGTGAGACTTCATCTCTACAATAAATCCAAAAAAAATTAGCTAGACATGGTAGCGCACACCTGTAGTGCCAGCTATTTGGAAGGGTGAGGCGGAAGGATCGCTGGAGCCCAGCAAGCTGTGGTAGCCAGGAGTGTGCCACTGAACTCCAGCCTGGGCGATAGAGTGAGACTCCAACTCAAAATATATATTTTTGAGTAGAAATAAAAGATACACAATTAAAATTTTAAATTTTGAAAGAAGATATGATAAAGCAGATTTCTTGAGAAGATAGTGGTTGAACATCAGAAAGTGACACAGTTGAAATAAAGGTTCAAAAATGAAAGAAAAATGACTTTCCTTGGGTATTTGATATGTGAGAAATACCTTGAGAAGCAACTCATGTAAATGGCAATATTTAATCTTGATAACAATCCTACAGTAAACATTTTCGGCCTTATCTTGTAAATGAGGAAGTAAAGCTCAGAGAGGCCACTGAACATGCCTAAGATCATATAGTTTATAAGCAACAGAGTAAAGACTTGTCAAACTCCAACTCCTCTGCCTTTTGCAAACCAATAAAACTGAATTTGAAACTTCATTCTGGAGCAGAAAGTAGAGAACAATAATTTCTTGCTTATAGAGTATGAACTGCATTATTCCTGTGTCTCCTAATTTACAGCTGAAGTAAACAATATGGCTTGCCTTTTCCAGCACTGTGTGTTCTCCACTCAGTACTCATTCAGGCTAAATGAATCCTGACTGGCTTCTCTGCTTCTATTTTTTCCTTCTGGCTACTATGCATCAGTTGAATTTTTCATCTTTATAATGTCAAATGTGGCAGGTTTAGTGTGCCCTTTATAAATCTTCAGCTAAAGATGTACTGGTAGCCCAATACAAAACAAGTAAATAGTGTTACATTTCACATTTACCCACTATGTGTGTGACCTTTTTTTTTTAACTTAGAAAATGAGAATGCTTGATTCCTTTTTAGAAGTAGTTCGTATCTTAAAACACTTTTTTGTTTTTTAACAGTTTGACTCACCTGTCTTACTATGAGCAAATAATTAAAACACCTATGGCTGGTACACAATAGCCAGAGAAGTCTGTTTTCAGGAGAATTTTCTCCCCTTCTGTTATATATTAAGCATGCTTTTGTTATCACAATCCCAGTAAACATTATTGTTGATTATTTGAAATGTCACTGAGTAAGTGTACTATAACTTACAAAGCATTTCTCTACTACTGGATATTTAGGTTTTTCACAAACGTTCTCTATAAAAAAAGAAAATAATTCTAATTAATTGTCATAAAGCCTATCTACATTTAGAATTATCTACATAGGCTAAATACATTTCTGATCAAACACGTTTATTTATTTATTTATTTATTTATTTATTTATTTATTTAAATTGGAGTCTCACTCCGTCACCCAGACTGGAGTGCAGTGGCCGCTCCCGGCCACCGCAGCCTCAACCTGCTGGACTCCGGTGATCCTTCCGCCTCAGCCTTCCAAGTAGCTGGAACTACAGGCCGCGCTACCATGCCTGGCTAATTTTTTGATTTATTGTAGAAATGAGGTCTCGCCAAGTTGCCAGGCGGGTCTCGAACCCACGGGCTCAAGCAATCCACTCACCTCAGCCGCCCAAGGCGGGGGATTACAGGCTGAGCCACCGAGCCCGGCTGACACACTTATATTTTTAAAGCATCTGATAAATATTGACTGCTCTTTGGAAATTCTGTTTATTTTTTTAATAGTTCCCTACATTTTCCTTGAATTTATTTCCTATCTCACAAAGTTAGCAGAAATTAAATCTCTAGTGATTACACACACTGATAAAACTTACTCTGTTTCTTTTTCCATTGAAAGTCCCATTTTCTACTATTTTTTGGATTTATGGAACTAAGAGGAAGATTATCCATATTCTTGCTCTCAGATCACTTTCTTGCCATTGATGCTTATTGATCTTTTACTTACTACTTTTCTGGAAGCCCCAATATTTACTTATTTGTCAAGCCGCCTCTTAATATCATTTCCTCTCTTTCTATCATCGCTTTCTTTTATATCAGTTTCTTGACACTCTGGTTTCTTTCTTCCTGACTTAAGCATCTTTTTACTCTATCCCTTCATATCATATTGGGTAACTTCTTTGTCGAAGTGGAGAAAATAGACAAAACCACAATTACAATTTGGAATTTTAAGATTGTTCTCTCAGTAATTGATAGAACAAATGAAGACAAAGAAGACTTGAAAAATACTATTAACTACCTTACCCTAACGTTTAAAACTTTAACACCAACAGTAGTAGAATAAATATTAAGTGTACCCTGAAAAATCACCAAGATACACATTATTCTGGTCCATAAAACAAGACGTAATAAACTAGAAATAATTGAACTCATATGAAATATTTTTTCTGACCACAACAGACTAAACTATAAATCAATATCAGAAAGATATCAGAAAAATCACAAAAATGTCTGAAAATAAGCAATGTACTACAAATAACTCATAGATCAAAGAAGAAATCACAAGTAAGATTGTCTAACAAAATGAAAATGAAAATGCAATGTATCAAAATTTGTAGGAAGCTGCCAGAGCAGTGCTTAGAAGGAAATTTATAATATTTAAAGCTTATATTAGAAAAAGAAAACCTCTCAAATTTATGATCAAGTTTCCACCTCGAGATACTAAAACAAGAAGTGCCAATTAAATCCAGTGTAAAAAGTTGAAACAAAATAGTAAAGTTAAATGTAGAATCTAGTGAAATAGAAAATGAACAGAGAAAAATAATCAATAAAACTAAAAGTTTTTGGTATAATAAAGTGAATAAATTTCTAGATAAACTGATACAGTAAAACAAACCAAAAGAAACTAAAATAGAAAGACATAATTGTATTAAAAATGAGAACTTAGTAGGCTGTTAAAACAACCACCCTAAGAACACAAAATGGCAGAAAAAAAATGAAAACAAGCATGAACTTGCTTTACCTTTTTGGCACCATCTTTAATTCAGTTTAATGAAGTGAAATTCCACATGACAACCAAGTTTCACCCAGCTTAAACAGACTGAATTGTATTAGAAACTTGTAAGGTGTTTATGGAGTTTCTGTGCCTTTGTTAACATCCTTGAAATATAACGTAGGCCGGGCTTGGTGGCTCAGCCTGTAATCCCAGCACTTTGGGTGGCTGAGGCGAGTGAATTGCCTGAGCCCACAGATTCAAGACCAGCCCGCGCAACTTGGCAAGACCTCGTAATAAATAAATCAAAAATTAGCCAGATGTGATAGCCACCATCTGTAGTTCCGGCTACTTGGAAGGCTGAGGGGGAAGGATCACAGGAGCCCAGCAGGTCGACGCTGGGGAGGCCATGAATGTGCCACTGCACTCCAGCCCGGGCAACAGAGTGAGACTCCAACTCCAAAAAATAAAATAATGTAAAGGGTAAATACAATATTAAATATATGGAAAATGCCTCAGCCCAGAAAGTTCTGCTAACATTAATTTTATTAAATAGTTCTTTCTATAATGTGGAGGAATCTTCTATGTTTTGGAGTTTCCTTTACTTTTGAAAGAAGTTGTGTGTTTATCATGATGAATTTCCCTTATTACTTCCTCCCCAGGACAGATTCATGTTATTAAGGGAGTAGTGATGGTCCAAATTCTCAACAGACAAATTATGATATAGAGATTACAAATAAATATGTGAAAAGAGGCACAGTACTATATTTGAGTAAAAGATCTCTAATTATTACATTAATTTTAGTCCATATATATTAAATTAAAGAAAAAATGCCCAAGCATATCTATTTCTGTGTTTATTACAGTGTCTTGTTCACAATTGACTCTCCATTAATAATAGCTGAATAACTGGTATACAGAAAGATGCTTATCTTTTCTTCCATTTTATAGTTGTGTAACATTTGGTATTATTTCTTAATATTAGATATTAGAAAAATTCATAATATGCTTTGAGAGATTTTATTTATATAACACTTTTACCAATTAATATTAATACTTAGATTGTAACATTTAAAAATATCCTGCCAGTAAAAGCTTTTTTTAAAAAGTATAGTTAGTAGAATCTAGATTATTAAAATTTGGCATGTTGAAGTTTCAAAATGGAAAATATTTCTAAATATATATATAAACTACTAGTTAAAAAAAGACCAAAAAAACTAATAAAAGTACACATATAGGATAAATTGTATTACATAAGTATTACATTGAGTACCATCATATTTGCTTTACTATACAATAGCACTTCTCACTTTAAGTATAAAGTCTCATCCAATCAAATATATTGAAAACATCCATCAGATGAAAGAGACAAGAAGAAATGTTCTCCATTTTCTAAAAGCAGATGACTCAACCTGGAAAGGACAGACTGCTTTTTAACTATATATTATGGAGTCATAAAGGCTGTAAGAGAAGACCTAAAATTATGTGACCTCGAGTTGGAGTCAAATTAAAGTCTTGGTAAAATTGCTCAAAGGGTAAAGAAAGAAGACTTTTGGTTTACTACAGTCCACTAAGAATACAGTCTTTTAAAATTGCTACTCTGACCTGGGTCATTCCTCCCATCCAAATTTCTGGGCAGCTTCTGAATTAAGAAGTCATTTTGAAGTAGAAGAGAAAAATAATAAAGGAAAAATAAGGCCACTAAGTTATATTCTCTGGAACAATGACTGAAAAAAAACCACCTGATGGTCACAAAATGAAAAATGTTTTAATAAATGAATTACACTGACCCAGCTCTTAAAGAGTGATTTTCAACTTCCACAACTGCCATTAATCCAAAGAGGCAGAAAATGTAATAACATAACTTTATTGCAATTCAGTGGACTTAAGCAAGTTATTTCTTCAAATGATAGCTCTTTCACAATGTTTATTCTTTTTTTTTTTCTTATGTCCACTTGGTTTCTGAATGGGAAAAACCACAAAGCTTCTTTTTGAAAAAAGTATTGGAAGAAAGAGATCTATATGTCTTAAAGGAATCAATTGGGGAAATCAGTATTGCATTTATTCTTGATATAAAAGAATCATCTTTTTTATATTATTTTAATTTATAAAATAAATGAAATAAATTGATAGCTTATTCATTCTTGGGTATTCTGAAATATTAATTAGTTGAAAATCCTACTCCTTAAACTTTCACTAGAAAAGATATATCACATGTGATATATCACAAACACTGTGCCCAACACTATGGAGAACAGATAAATATAAAACTGGTAATAAGAAGAAATGTAATCATGTGGAATATTTACTCAAATGACATTAATCCAAAATAAGAAAAGATTTATAAAATTTTCCAGGATTATTAACTAACTATAAATATCTAAGAGGTCATTTTATATAGTAAGTATACTATGAATCCTTGTTGCACCAAGTTCAACAAAATTTTGGCAAACAAGATCATTTATTTTTTTTCTTAACTGACAAAGGCTAATTTATACTTGTAATCTACCATTTCTCCTACGTAGACTTCATTCTGTATGACTAAAGTTTCATCTTTAAAATCCTATATATTTCTATAAACTTCTATTGAATAGATTTCTATAAAATTTGGCACAGGTTCAAATTTAGACTTTTATCCACCAACTGCTATCTGGAATAACTACTAACCTCTGTAAGTCTTCATTTCCTCATTTGCAAAATGGAGATATTAGCCTTATTTACTCCCAAGGGATTGATAATTAAATAATGTAATATTAATGAAAATCTTTTGTGCACAAGAAAATGATACCTATCTTAGTAAAAACTAAGTTATTTTAATAACATGTCTTATAGCCTATGCAATTATTTTGAAGCATCATTATGCTATATCCTATAGGGTTTACATCTTTTCAAACTAACAAAATCCCCCAGAAAATTGATTTAGAAAATGACTGCTCATTACCTCATTATTTGGTAAAGCAGAAGTTTTAGAAAATGATCCCAATTGCATAACTCTGTTTCAATGAATAGGTCTTTTAGAGAATTTATGCCATCTAGAAGCTTATTTACTTTTAGAACAAAGTGGAAGGACCATGACTACGGCTTCTAAGTTTGAAACCCATATAAGGAAAAAAATATCAACAGTTATTTACCACTTTCTATCTCAGGTACCCCTCTCAACATCTCACAGGGAATATTTCACTGTCTCTCTGACCAATCTCTTGAAGAAGTTATGGGGACAGAATGTAAGAATGCATGGCACCTTTAATCATCCATCATGAGGATGATGGCTAATATGCCTATATAAAAAAGCCAGGTTTTTAAAAATAAAGCACAGCAAATTTACTTAATCAAAGTTTCATATGACACAAGAGACTTCTGAAATAAAAACCCAAAGATCCAGGTAAAACTGTCTATTTTCATTCTTAAGTTAGATGTAGAGTGGACATCAGTATAGAAATGTATTGGACAAAATGATATGACCTAATGGTAAAGACTGGGGGTGGAGGGCAGCAAGGTCTGTTGATTCACATTCTTCTGGGCCTCTCTATGTAGCATTCCTTCCTCCCAGGGTATGGGGCAGAACACCTCTGAAATTAGGGTCTTCAGGGGAGAAGGGAAAAGGGAGAGATTGGCTTTTCTAGGTTTTATGGCATATTTTGCGGGAGGGTGACTCTAGTTTCTATGACCTGCCTTGGGAAAGAGGAATTCTAATTTCACAACTTGCTTCAGGGGGAGAAAAAGGGGCCAGAGATAGGAGAATGGGAGGTCAGAAAACACATCATCTCTGGGGCCTTTCCAGTTTCCTTTAGTTCAAAGTACAAAGCATGCCACAGAATGCCATACGTTGAGGTATCATTGGCTGAGCTATAACAAAGGTATTGCTATAATTACCATATTAAAGATCAGGAAACTAAGGCTTACAGAAGTTAAATAATGTGGCCAAAGTCCACATTTAGTAAGTGGGAATAGGAACAGGAATAGAAAGAAGAATCTGTTTCTAGTTTAGCATTTAATATTTTGTAGTTCCTCAAATATCATTTCTCATTGCTTTCTTTACAAAATCCATTTTAAACATGACAACTGTACATTTAAGGAAAATATAATTTTTTTTTTGTTTTTTGAGTTGGAGTCTCACTCTGTTGCACAGGCTGGATTGCAGTGGCACGCTCATGGCCACTGCGGCCTCAGCCTGCTGGGCTTAGGCGATCCTTCCACCTCAGCCTTCCAAGTTGCTGGAACTATAGATGCATGCCACCATGCCCAGCTAATTTTTGTGATTTATTGTGGAGATGAGGTCTTGCCAAGTTGCCCAGGCTGATCTCGAACTCCCATGCTCAAGCGATCCTCTCACCTCGTCCTCCCAAAGTGCTGGGATTACAGACTGAGCCACTGCACCCAGCCGGAAAACATAAATTTAATAATTTTGTTCCTATTCAATTAAGTAAAAGTAACCGAATTTTCAGGGCTCTTCTTATTTCTGTAACTCATATGGTTCTAGAAACATGAATATGCCTAAATACCTATTAAAATAAGAGCTTATTTAAATAAGATCATAAAATGACATTATTAATATTAAGTAACACATTATAAATGGTAGTCACCACCATAGAGTCCCACAAACCACTCTAGAAGAGCATGCATATGCCTCGGAATTTTCTTAACAGTATGCTATTTTTCCAGGCTAAATTTCATTCTTAGAATCAGATCTAAATGCCTTACCACGACCTATAAGGTCCTACATGATCTGTCCCCTAGCAAAGTCTTTGGCCCCATATCCTCCCTTTTTTCTGCTACTCACTGAGCTAAGATTGTTTTCCTCAAATACAGATAGAACCTTCCTCACAGGGTCTACATGCTACTCCTACCTCTGCCTAGTACGCTGTTTCCCTTGATATACACAAGCTCCCTCCTTCACTTTACTGTGAGCTTGCTCAAGTAGAACTCCTTCTAAGAGTCTTTCTTTGACTACCATAGATGGAATAACACCTCTATCTCTTTCTATCCTTTTACCCTGTTTTATTTATTAATTTATTTAGTACTAAATACTATTGTCATGACTATATATTTATTTATTTGCCCTTTCCATAGATTATAATCTTCATGTGGATGGGAAACTCATCTTTTTTTGTTCTCTGCTACTTTCCAAGTATCTAGAACAGTGGTTGCTCTATAACTGTTGAAGAAATAAAAATATTTTTTAATAACCTCTGACAAAGGCTGCAGCCATCAATTTTATTAATGCATTTTTTTTTTTTTTTTTTTTTTTGAGTTGGAGTCTCACT